>QWZN01000131.1:0-106731 GCA_003693225.1 Venturia aucupariae | reverse complement strand
GCCCTCTATATTAGGTACTAGTAGCTAGGTATATACTCGGAATATACTATAAGGATATTAGTACTATTAATAGAGGACGCTTTAATGTAGTATCCAACTAGTATTATTAGATATTCTAGAACTATAGGATGTACGAGGGACACCCGTTAGCTATACCGAATCATAGTATACACCTAGCTAATACGACAGCCGCGTATATAGAGGACTCTAGATCCCCGCGATATAGTATAGTAGAGCTTGCCTATAGGTACCCGAGTACCTAGACTATTAAAGGTACTCGCGTTATAGCGTCTCGGCCTATAGGTAAAGTAGTAGTATTTATACCAACTAATACGCTCTTAGCCCAAGGTAACCGTTTGCTTAGAGGCGAGTCAAATAGACTAGATAACGTTAGATAGTCTAGTACTAAGTAGATAACCAACGACGAGGAAAAGGTAATATACTAAATTCTAGATTGGCTAATCGAGGATGTAGGAGAAGTAGGCGTATCCGTTATAAGTATAGTACCAATATAGAAAGCCGAGGATATTACTAAAGTATAGATAGATAATTCAATACGCGTAGTATACCGCTTACTTCCCCCTAGCGTTGAGTTGGAGAGTATATACGAGAACGACAAATAGTCGTTTATAGCTACGGTACCCGTTAATATTAATACTATTATTAAGCTCGACGCTTCAATCCGTAAAGAAATCCTTAACGGTATAAGGGCCCCTAACGACATGTCCCTCGAGGCCGATTATTAGTATTTCTACGTAGGATCACTCGAGGAAACGGTAACCGATTTCGTATACTACGTAAAGATGCGGCCTATATAGCTAATAGTCGACTATATCCGAGAATTTAATAAGTATTATAACATGCTAGCCTAGGATATGAAATAGGATAACAAGTATCGCAAGTATAATATAGGCGAGGATAAGGGCCCCTTAATAAAATTCGAATAGAACTAGTACGCCGAGGCAACCTCTATATAAATACGTAATCGACGAGATTTCCTTAAAGGCTATATCCTACTAGACCTCGAGGAACTCGAGTACCCTCAGCTAGTAAGCTACGATCTCGAAGTAGTAGTAGTAGTCGAGCTAGTTATTACTATAATAACTATCGAACTAAAGGCTATCGTAGGTAGAAGTAAGACTAGAACGGGTATATATTCCTAGAAAGAGAAGGATAAGCGCAAAGTAGTACGCGAGGGCAATATCCTAAAGGACGGCGAGGATAAGTCTAAGCTAGAGAAAGACGTAGTAGAAGACAATAGCGCCTCTAGGGACGAGTAAGAAGAGGAAGAAAACCTTAATAACTCTAATATCGAAGACTTATTAGTAGTTTCTAAAGCTATAGCTAAAGTAAAGCTTATAGCCGAAAACGACGCGTCCGCTAAAGTAAAGATCGCGGCTTAATACAACGCGTCCGCCAAAATAAAGCTCGGCCTAGGTAAATAATACGCCCTAAATAACGCGTTACCAGCAGGTATAGTAGGCGGACTCGAGGTAGGAAAACTTCGCGACTAAGTTCGCCGTAGTAAATAACTTACCGCTATTTAATAAACCCGACTCGCTAACCGAACCGAATTCGAAGTAGGTATAGCTATTACTACTATACTGAAGAAGGTCCTAGGCGCGAAGCCTACGCCCAACAAGTCCTTAGTCAAATCCTTAGTTAAGGGTAAAGATATTCGTACGCCTAGATTAAGCCAAAAGGCGGGCAACGTAATACTAGAAGAAAAGCCTTCTAAAAAGCCTTCTAGTATACAAAAGCGTAAGCAACCCCCGAGTAAGCCGGTAAAGCTAAAGGACGCGTTTGCGGATATAAGTAGTAGCGAGGAAGTTAAACTCGCGATACTAAGTAAGAAGAAGCTTAAGCGCGGTAATACTATCGAGCTAGATAAGCCCGAGACTAAGAAAGCTAATACTAATAACTCTAACTACGAGGACTTAGCTCGCGAATACCTTAACTACTCGGAGGAGGACGAGGATACTAAAGAGGGATAAGATATAGCCTTTAAGGATCTAATAGCCGGAATAGATAAGAAAGTATTAAATAAAGTTACGAAGAATAAGCTTATCGACTATATCTATACTATACGCAAGGCCCTCTCCGTAACTAACGTAGGCCTAGTTATATCTAAAGGCTAAGTATACGAGCTAAAGCTAAAGGCCCTCGAGAAGCGCTATAAGGATAAGTTTACCGAGCTCGAGGAGGAAGCTAAGAAAGTAGAAGCCTAGGCTCGTATTACTAAGAGCTTTATCGCGGCCATAGTAGATAATATAGTCGAGGTAATCGACTACTATTAAAATAACTTCCTTCCCCGCCTTACTAACGGTCTTTATACTATAAAGAAAGCAGGCGACTACCTATAGGGCTTTAATAAGGGCACGTAAAAAGTTTGTAACAACGTCGCTAATACCGCCGCTAATCTACTATACTAGATAGGAGAGATACAGTTTACTAGTC
Organism: Venturia aucupariae; assembly: GCA_003693225.1. Taxonomy (NCBI): domain Eukaryota; kingdom Fungi; phylum Ascomycota; class Dothideomycetes; order Venturiales; family Venturiaceae; genus Venturia; species Venturia aucupariae. Next base: position 104,274 of record QWZN01000131.1, on the reverse strand, counting down.
TCCCCTTTAATATAGGAAATATAATTACTATACTAGGCACCCTCGCCGAGACGGTTAACCGTAAGACCGTAGTTAAAAACATCTATACGAAGGTCGTGACTAGAGTATAGTCGGGTAAATAGAAGGACGGCAAGGAGGTACTAGCGAAGAAGGAGGAAACCCTAGAAGGAGTTTAAGATAGAGGTACGAGTAATATAGTAAGTAGCGACGGATAGCGCAATGCGACGAGGATCGGTAGGAAGGAAAAACTAAAGAAAAAAAGAAAAAAATAGTAAAGGTATAGAGATAGAACGAGTATTAATTTGTACGACGAGGGCGTCGATCTTCTCGAAAGGGGGGATCTAGTAGGGTTAGACCTACCAAGGTATACTCGCGTTAGTTAGTAGTAGGATCCTTATACGAGGATTAATAGTTAATAATAATATATATATTCATTATACTATATTACGTATACTCGTGATCTATATTAGACGCGGAGACGGATATAATAGTAGATAATAAAGATTCGACTAACCTAGATATACTAATACCTAGAGTTAATATATAGAACCCTAACGTCGAGGGGGTCGAATTATTCTTAAGCTAGTAGAGTAGTAGCTCTTCCAAACCTAAGTTACTATTATTATAGAATACTAGAATCGATACGACCCTAGTATCCTAGGTTAAGATAGAGGAATAGCCGTCTCTAGTAGTATCTACCTATAGTAGTACTAGTTCAATAGATAGTTCCGTAGTAATAGACGAGGACTATATATACAATACCTACGGTAGTACTAGTTCAATAGATAGTTCCGTAGTAACCGACGAGGACTATATATATAATAGTATCCTATACGGCGAACTTTACGCCGATTAGATTAAGTAATTAGTAGATTTAAGTACTTAGGACAATATTAGAGTAGAGGGTAGTAATAATATTAAATAGGGTAGACGTAAGGATAATAAGGTTAATATCGACCTCGTAGAGTAGGTATCCGGCGGTAATATATAGAGATACCTCGATAGTATCGAACGCGCTAAAAGGCTAGAAATAAACTCTCCTAGCCCGGAACTTTAAGATACTTAGTTTACTACTAATCGCGGTAAGATAGCGGAGCTACTCTATATTAGTATTAAATACGTAGACGATATACTTTGTCGCTAACCCGACGGTAGAGTATATAAAACGGTAGACCGGGGTCTAATATAATTCTATAAGCGTCTAATATAGGAGTAAGATTATAAGTACTACCTAAATAGCGACTCTTATCTATATTACTATTAGTCTATAAGGTCCGTTATTATTACAAAGTAGTCGGACGTCGGGGTTAAGGATATATAGACTCTAGTAGGAGGTAGGAAGCTAGTAGAGAAGAAGGTAGAGAAGATATTTCTCTAGCTATATAAAGTAATCAAGATATATAAGTATTTTAATACCTCTACGGAGACTAATAGCTAACTTAGGTAGTAATATTCGCTATAAAAAAGGACCTGATATATAGGTACTTTATATTCTATAAGGTATAAGAGATCAAGCGTATATACTAGTAGGTAGACGATCTGAAGAATACGTTAAATAATCTAGAGGGGGTCTAACGGTATACGCGTAAAGAATAGAATTAATTAGGGGTTAGCCAAGCTATATAGATAAGGATTATATATATAGGATTACCTAGGGGAGGTATAGTAATTAAAGAATTAGAGTAAAAAAGACAATAAAATAAGCCGCTTATAAATACGTACGAGTATAATAAATATATCTATACTTAGATTTTACTATAAGTAACTATAATTAAATATAGCTAGTTAAATATATATTGTTTAGGGATATAAACAACTTTATTTATAGTAGTAATTTTTTTAATTCTACTATTAGGGACGGGGATAATTTACGAATAGTAGGGGGCGCCCTCTAACCGCGGGCGGACGTATAGTATATAATAAAGAGATAGCGTAACTATAGTATAAGATAATATAGTAAGATTCAACTTAGAATAAGTAAAGATAAAATAAAGAGATTAAGGTTATAGGTAGTTAGTTTATATAATAGCGATAGAAAGCTATTAAGTAGGCGTAGATAAGGCGCCTTAAAGAAATAGTATTCCTATAATTACTATAGCTCCTAGATTATTCCTAGTACTTCTAGTTTATTCCTAGTACTCCTAGATTATTCCTAGTATTCCTAGTTCATTCCTAGATTATTCCTAGTATTTCTACTATTCCTACTACTCCTAGATTATTCCTAGATTATTCCTAGATTATTCCTAGGTTATTCCTAGATTATTCCTAGATTATTCCTAGATTATTCCTAGATTATTCCTAGATTATTCCTAGATTATTCCTAGATTATTCCTAGATTATTCCTAGATTATTTCTAGATTATTTCTAGATTATTTCTAGATTATTCCTAGATTATTCCTAGATTATTCCTAGATTATTCCTAGATCATTCCTAGATTATTCCTAGATTATTTCTAGATCATTCCTAGATCATTCCTAGATTATTCCTAGATTATTCCTAGATTATTCCTAGCGCACTTTTCCCGACGTAAGAATTTTGTAAATATTAATATATAGTAGTAAAGCTATATACTACCTTCGTTTAGTTAATTGAAGTAGTATATATGAGGCTTACTAAGTATCTAGTAATAAGTATTACTACCTTAGAGGGTCTCTAATTTGATAGGGCGGGTTTAGAGAGGGATTTTACTTACTAGACCTCTAGACTTCCTAACACAACAACAAGTTTGCATTGCTCAACCACGTTACGACATTTGACAGCGAATCATCATATGGAATCACGTAATTTTTCCAAGGAATACGCGATGCGCCATAAGGCAGTCTTTGCGTTTTATCAGAGCCAAGGCTTCTTTCTACTCTTCGCGCTTCTTGGCTGGGTTAACGATACGTTCGTTTCTGCATTGGCAAGCTATCCAAGATCTGGTCCTCGCAGTACATCCCTTTTCTTTCAGTGGGCTATAGGTCCTAGCAGCGCGGCTGGGGAGTTAGTCCGCAGATTATTTGGTAAGGTAGGTTTTTCCGGGACAAGTATTCTACTGCGAGAGCGTTAGCCCCGCTCATATGCATAGCGTGAACTTGCGTAAAACCGCAGCAAGAATCTAAACACTGAACTGAGCACGCAATGCTAGGCATTGTTGACGATGAGACTTAGGCGATTTTTATAGCAGAATCGAAACACCCTCCAGACGCTTTTGGTGTTGCCCACGCCAAAGAAATCCTCCTCCTTGGACCAATGGGTCACTTTTTGGCAAGCGACTTGAGAGCTTTCGCTTCAGCCAGACCTGCTTTCCAAGTGATTTGACGGCTTGGGAATCGTGCTTCTGAGCCTTGGGACATCTGAAATGGCCCCAAGAAGGCTGCCAGCTGTGATCTCACCAAGGTGTATAAGTAATATCTTCGCAGTTGATCCAATAATGACAGATTGACGCTCGTCTTTGAATCAGCTTGAAGAAGGCTACAACCAGTCAATACATTCTTTCCGTCATGTCTTCACTAAATGAGAGAAAAATCGAGGTGGGAGGTCATAGTCCAAACACTGAGACTGACTATTCCAACCTTTCAGTGGACTGGTCGCCAGAGGAAGAGAGGAGGGCGAAACGAAAATGAGTATCTCTTACATCGATCGGACAGGCAACACAAGATTGACTGTACTCAAGGCTCGACTTCATCATCATGCCATTACTCACCCTAGGATTCTTTTGTTTACGTGAGTCCACCAGATGGCCCCTTTATAGCAGTGCTGACAAGTTCCAGAGCTCGACCGAGGCAACATTGCCAACGCTCTGACCGACAATTTTCTTAAAGACGTACACATCACCCAGGACCAGTTCAACGTGGGACAGCAGATGCTGTCTCTCGGCATCGTTCTCTTCGAGATTCCCTCCAACATGATTCTCTATCGTGTTGGTGCTGGAAAATGGTTGACCCTTCAATTGTTCCTCTTTGGTACTGTCAGCACATTTCAGGCTTTCCAAAACAGCTACAGCTCTTTCTGTGCAAGTCGATTTCTCCTGGGCATGACCGAATCAGGTTTCATTCCTGGAGGTTTATGGACACTATCTACCTGGTATACGCGCAAAGAGACCGCGAAAAGAGTAATGTTCTTTTACTTTGGCAATCAGCTCGGTCAAGCCAGTTCAAAGCTCATTGCATATGGTATTCTGCACATGAGAGGTGTTGGCGGTAAGCCAGGCTGGTTTTGGCTGTTCGCATTGATGGGCGCCTTTACGATTTTCAGCGGTTTCATTCTTGGCTTTCTCCTGCCCGATTCCTTCAAGAAGCCTCACAGCACATTTCTGCCTAAGTTCAGCTTATTCACCCCGAGAGAGTTGTATATTCTTCGGACGCGTGTGCTCAGCGACGATCCAATGAAGGGGCAGAAGAAGAAACGAATTGGTTTGCAGGCATTCAAGAAAGCAGTAAGTTTCTAAGTTCATGTCTGATAGCTGAGCACTTGCTTATACGATAATCGATAGTTCTCCAGCTGGCGCATGTGGGCCCATTTTCTCATCACGCTTTCAAACAATGGTCCCCAGCGCGCTTTCGACACGTACTCCCCTTCCATCATTAATACCTTTGGGTTTCCCGCTCTCACCAGCAATGCCCTATCATCAGTGGGTCTGTTTCTCCAAGTGCCCACTTCGTTCGCCTTCAGCTACGTCAGTGATCGGTTTAACATGCGTGGACCGACCGTGATTACCGGTGTCTCAATGCACCTACTCGGCTATGTCTTCAACCGCACATTTACCGAATTTAACGGCCGCCGCGGAGTCAAATATTTCGGAGTTGTCTGGACGCAAACATTTGGCACTTTCAGTCATCCTCTAAATATCGCATGGATGTCTCTCGCCTGCGAAGATTCGGAAGAAAGGGCTCTTGCTATGGCTTTGTACGTGCCGATTCTTTCCACCTCCAGCTCCATGTACTAACAACAATTTTCAGTGTCATCATGGGCGCCAATATCGCAGGTATCTATGGTGCCCAGATCTTCCGCTCAGATGATAAGCCCAGGTACCGCCGAGGCTTCAGTATCAACATTGCTATTCTGACCATCGGTGTTACCTTTGCCTTTGGGAGATATCTTGATGATCTTCGACGGAGGAGAAAGATTGCGCAGCAGATACGGGATGATTACAGTGATGAGACTTTGGAGGGGGGAAGTGTTGCTGTGGTTGTGGATGATCTTAAGGCTGTCGCGCCTAGGACGATCGGGTAGGCGGTGATGATAAAGGGTTGTTTATGAGTTTGGGAGGGGGTTCGTGGACGATTCCAAACCTTGTGGTATTGAGGACAACTGGATAGGTATTAATGGAACGATCAGTTGCGAGAGTTGGGGTGGAGGCTGACCATATACTAGGGGAATGACAGAGTTCATATCTCGGGATCGGTATGTTTTTGCGAGGTTCGCGGGCAAGACAGAGTTCGTTTTTGCCGAAGAACTGTTTCCTTCTTTTCCTTTAGAACATGTAATCCTATGTAAGAGAATCGACTTGTTTCTGTTGATGGAAATTTTCTTTGATGGATTTGACTGTATGGTTGAATGGTTTCTAGCTCTTGATATTGTTACTTCCCGTTCAAGACGATTGGAGTTGAGCTTGACACGTGCTTGACACGTGGAAAATAAAGGTCTTGGCGGGGCAACGCCTCGAATCCTTCGTCCTCACTAGGTAATTTCACCATTCCACATCAGACCTTCATTCTCGAAAAACTCCATCTCACACTCCGCCATCGACTGGATTGGCCGCACATATATGGGGGCATGATCATAACGTGCTGACTCTGTTCATTTCACAAGAGTCGGTACACGTCGAAAGGTCGTCGACAAGCCTAAGGTGGGAACGAGAAGCCCATCAACTGCCTATACATCTCGGGTTTCGTAAGTACGAGACAATCTGTGCAACTCTGGAGAGTTAGGTAACGTCCGCTTATCCCCGAGTGATGTCCAAATCACGGATCACAGTCCACGGCTCTTCTGTCTCTCGACAATTGTCCACGTTCCTCTTTCAGCCAAGAGACATTCTATAATTGAGGATCGAATTGCGTGGATTTCACTCTGCTTCTTCCCACTTATAGTGAGCGAGAAAAAATCAAGTAATTGGTATTGATCAGCTTGGTCCTCTGCTGCTCTTTCCATCATGGACGACAACAATTGTCTTCCCGGTCAGATGCTTCGAATATTTCAAGTCTTGCTTTCCTCTGCTTTCCGATAATTACAGGCATCTTTCACGATAGAAATATGAAATTCTTCAGTCTTTTTTACATGTACCTACCAATCAGTCACTTTGCCCCACCTTTGACCTTAACTGCCGGCTTACAGATGCTTGGCCACCACATTATCAAAAATCTGTGAGTGACCAGCCTGCAGACTCGAATTTAGATCAGTCCTGAAGTTAGTCTACCCTCCTTGTCAAGGCTTCACTTCTTCATGCAAGAATGACCCAACCAACTTCGACTGGAGTTGGTGGATTACTGCTTGGTCATTTGTCCCGGGTGTCTGCTAGGTACACAATGAGATTGCCAGGTCACTTTAGCTGCTCTGTCATTTTCATCTATTTAACCTCCCCTCTTCACCATCCGCTTCTCTTGCTATGTAACGACCATCTAAATCGATCTCGGTACACGCACTGTAAGTACAGAGTCATGACTGCATTGAGCTGGACTAACCAAGATAGCCTTGAGCCGAATTTTTGAACAGAAACCTCAAGCTAGAAGCACCATTCATCATCTTCCTTATCGTGAATTGTACAACTTTCATTCTACGTGCACGAGACACTCATCATGATACGTTTCATTCAAGAGGAAAGGGTCTCCCGACCAAAAAAGAAGCAGTACTCCCTCAGAAGAAGAAAGTACTTGGTTCTTTTCGAAACTCCGCTTAACTCGACGAACATGCTACGAATCAGAAAAGGCGTGGCCACCAAGTTGAAGATGATGAGGTCTTTCGCTTCATATATCCCAGTTTATGATGACCCAACGAAGTGGGAGGATCGAGGAGCTCCTAATTGCTGTTGGCTCAATCACCAGATGGACGGAAATGGGTCGTTGAAAGTGGTTGCCTATCTTGGGACAGTGGTAGGCAGTTGGGGGATGAATTTCGGGACCGCCAACCTGTTGATCCGTGGACTGTTAACCGATGATCAGAAGAATGGTATTCTACTCCGCCGGTATGATCTGAGCCACTTGTGCGGTAATTGGCGCTGCATGAACCATCGTCATCATTTCGTTGAACCGAAGAGCGTCAACTTGCAACGGAAAGGTTGTTTCACGAAACCCAACGAACCTTGCCCTCATATGCCTCCATGCTTAGTCTGGAAGCAAGAATATGATGGCAACCATAACAGCCCGAATGCCAAAAGGTTCAGAAAATGCGCTTCATGCTTCAAGCCCCTGGTCAAGTCCGAGGAGGAGGATCTTACTGCCGTGCAAATGACCATATCCACCGATGAGTCGGAACAGAGCTATGAGGAGTCGGATAAAGATGTTGAGGAGCCAAAAGACGGCAGCTGGGAGCTTGACATTCTCAGTGCCGAACAGTTGCCTGTCAGCGAAATGGAGATGGCTGAGGATAACTGGTCAGAGACGGATCGTTTCTGGAACAGGTAAGCTCACGCAGTCAGGGGGCTTTAATTTTCATGCTAATGTTCATTTCTAGGTCTCGCTTCGATCGGGAATCTAGGTGCTTGGACGAAAGCAGGATTGGCTCTTTGGCATCACCAACGTCTGAATGGCCCTCATTGATTGACCTCTATTGATCTCAAGGCACGTAGAAATGGGCAGATCTATTTCCCATGCTTACTTTTTACTTTGTAAGAACGACTACCACAACAGCTCTTTCACTTCCAGTTGATTCAATCATCAGGGTTCTCGAGATCGGTCTACCTCACCGAAATGCCACTATCCAACAAGATCTTTCAAGGTAAGGACAGGCTCTTTTGTGCAATTTTTTGTGCTCACCACCTCCAGTCTCTGACGAATCACCTCTTTACTTGGTTTTATGTATGAACGTTTCGAACACGATTTGCCCACAGAACTTTGGACCTTGTTGAAATCACACGTTCATGGTTTTTAACCTAGGGACACTAAATATAGGCGGAGAAGTATTGGATTATCTCATGGATAGGCCCAAGTGGAAACAAGATTCTCTTCTCGGTTCACAAGTCCTCAATGGAAATACTTCCAACTGATCCCCCTCACCTTCGTCCACCCATCATCTAGAGCCTTAACAACATCATCAGGCAACGGCCCCTTCTCCAGATCCATCAAGTTGGACTCAAGTTGCTTAGCACTACTCGCCCCAATAATAATTGCGTCCCCAATCCCGTGTTCCCTCTTCAATTGACTATGATGCACCATCCACCTTAGCGCACACTCGGCCTCACTTAGCCCATGCTTCTTCGCCACCGGCCTCAATAGATCCAAAGCATCAAAGTATTCGGGATTCCAATATCTCGCTCTATACATCCTCCCCTGCCACCTTTTCGGATCAAACCTCGACCCCTCCTCATGCTTTCCCTCCTCATCCTCACGATGATACCGATCCGTCAAATACCCACCCGCCAACGGATTGTAAGCATAAAACGCCAACCCATACTTCCTCAAACAGGGAAATAATTCCCACTCCACAGAACGATGAAGAGCATTATAAACACCCTGATAAACAACCGGTTTCACCCACCCATTCTTCTCGCAAATTTCGCAGATCTGTGCTACTTCCCAGGCCATATAATTACTTATCGCAAATCTCTCAAATAAACCCTCTTTGTAAAGATCATTCACCGCTTTCAGGGTTACTTCGTATGGTGTTGTTCGGTCGGGTCCGTGGAGGTACCACATATCCACCTTCTCACACTTCAACGCCTCCAAGCTCTCCACTAAATGTTTGCGTAGATCGGATGGTGAATGGGATACTTCGGCGCCGGGCATGCCTTTCCCCTTCGTCGGGAAGAATTTGGTGTCCATTACTATTTTTCGATCTTGCCATTGTAGGTCGCCGAGGAACTTTTCAGAGGTTCCGCCGCCGTAGTATCGGGCTGTGTCTATTTCGTTGTGGCCGTGGGATTGGAAGACGTCGAGGATGGAGGCGGCGTCTTTTAGGGAGTGCGTGCGGGCTTGTTCGGCGCCTGGGGGTTTATTTTGTGAGTATGGGGTTTTGGTAGGTGGGGAATCTATTGTTTTGTATATACTAGTACATACCTTCTTCGCCGAATGTCATGGCGCCGAAGACGATGTTGAGGTTGGTTTTTTGGTTGGGAATCGCCATTTTGGACGATTCTTCTGGGCGGGAGCGTAGAAGATAAGTAGAGACGAAAACAATTGACTCTAAGATGGAGAATTGAGTTTCTTGAGGGACACATTTACTGTGAATGTTCCTAGCTAGCTTTCTCATGATGATGAAATAGTAACGGGTTTTGGCGGAATTAAGGGGACATGGCCGAAAAGAGACCGTTCGAGGACAGCCTTGTCCGAATCACGAGTTTCTTTGGGAATGAATAATCAGACGGATTTCTTTCAATTGAACATCGAACTTGTAACCTCCCATTCAAAGCTCTTTAGATGCGCCATCAATATCAGTTCATCTGTAGACTCTTCCTCGCCTTCTATTTTCCTCGTGTCTTCTCCAGAAAATCAAAAGCCCCATCCTATTTCTCCCTCAAACCTCCTCACAAATTCCTCTATAACCACCAATCCGACGTCAAACTCCCCCCCCTCAATAATCAACCCCATAAAAATTCGAAGCGGTAGTTCCCGAAAATGTCCAAAAATCAATGCCAAGCTCACGATAATAAACAGCAATATCCACATCCACATCCTCCTCATCCCACTCCTCATCCCATTCCTCAGCCTCCATACGAATCCCAACCAACTCCCTCACCAACTTCCTACACCCCTCATCTCTATACGCACTTTCCCGACACCCAATTTCAAACCGACCCAACAACCTCTCGCCCTTTTCCTTTTCCTTTCCCTTGTCCATCTCCTTCCCATCCCGCCTCACTCTCCCCAATCCCCCAATCTTCTCACAAACAGGACTGCGCGAATACCGAGCACACCATTCCTCAAATATGGTTTTCTTGTAGTCGATATGCAATAACGGTCCCGATTGAGGTCGATCTTTCTCGCCGTCGATGATTTTATTCATGATTTCGTCGATTGGGATGGTGGGCATGGGTACCATGAGGGAGGCTGAGACGTGAGTTATTGGTATGGCGACGAGATTGAGCACGAAGAGGGTGGCGAGTTTCATTTCGGGGAATCAGCGGTGGCGGTATCAGTGGTGGAAGTGGTATTAGCAGACCTGGTAGTTGTAGAGGTTGTGTTGGTGTACGCAGTAGTGCAAGGGTCGAAAAGGACGCTGGTGAGTAATTCTGGTCTCCGTTTCGAGTCGGTAGGAAGGTAGAAGAAGTGGTTTTTGTTATGTTGCGTTGACGAAGGCGAAGGCGAAGAAGAGTGAAATATACTCAGGTGCTCTGGGATGAGAAGGAGAGAAAGGTCATGAAGGCTGTTGTATTGCGCTTGGTGTTTGATTTAGGGGTTGACTTGCACGGTTCCTCTCTCAGTAGCGGCACCAGATTTGTGTCGTGCGCAATGTGCCGTGTTCATCTTGATGTTAGATGTTGTGACATAGCTGTTTATGGGTAGCGTTTATCAATAACACAACAAAGAATCCGCTTGCGACATCACATCCCCTGACATACAAACACATGGACTAGCTGTCCGATTCTAAGCCCCCTCTTCAATAATAATGAGCGTACGAATATAAAAAGGTACTCCGACTATCCCCCTGATGCTCAGTCTCAAGCATCAGCTGATTCCTTGCAAATGCCTTATTCCTCGCCATCTTCCCGCTCTCATCCACCATCACCAAAGCAACCATCTCCCTAACTCTTCTCCTACAACCCGGCTCTTTATAGTAACTCCGAAGACACTCAACTTCAAAGCGACTCAACGTCTTCACACTACTGCTCGTAATAACGGCTGGGAAGAATTCGCCACAGCGAAACGGTGCCGGAAACTTTTCGAAAGGGCGCATGGGATGGTTCTCCCATTTCTTCGTGAACAGCGCACAGAGCGTACTGAGTCTTTGACAGATGTAGCTCGAGGAGTAGCGTACACACCAATCATCGAGAGTAGGTGTGCTTTTGATCCCTTTGAGTGCAGGTGCCGGTGCCGGTGGGGTTCGCGCGCTGAATCTGAGTTTAGCTATGGTGGCAAGCACTCTTGGTAAGGGAATTCTGGCTAACACATAGCCTGCTGGTAGTGCTAAAATGAGGAGGGAAGCCAATCTCATATTGGATTCCTGATGTCGTGGTTGTAGAGTGGGATTTTTGACGGCTCGAATTTTTCAGTGCTCAATATCTTTCAAGTGCTGCAGGGTCGTCGTGGCTCATGAACGTATTTGCTGGTTGTGTTTGGTGAGGCGTTTTGTTCTGGTTTGCTTACTTGAACGGACATGCGATAGTATCGACCGACCGCCACAAAGCCAAGTGCAACCCGGACAACTTCATTTTCAATTCCCTATCATTCTGGACGCATCGATCCTCACCTGAGACCTAGAAGATGGTTTGGAGGTGATGAAGCCCGTCGTCTATTCAATTTTTTTACATTATTCCTTTCCTACTCATTTGGTATGCCATAAAAATACCAATCCCGGGTTTTCAAACTCCAACGCTATGTAACCTTAATGAAAGAGGGTATCATCAACGAAAAGTGACTAGAATCAAACGCCAGTCAAGTCCAGAACACCAACACTGCTTATCCTGAATTTGCCCTTAGATCTAGCAGGCGCCACACCTGTCAGATCCAATTCTTCGACCGCGAAAGCGCCAGGCACACTATCCCTTACTCTGATGATTTGTTTTCTCTTCGCTGTGATAACAGGTGTAGCCATGCTATTATCATGAACGACTGTGGAATCAAAGCGCGGTGAGCGTCGGATTGAAGATTGAGCCGCTCGACCAGAATTTGTCTTAATCGTCTTTGTCTTCGGTCTTGACTTCACAACTGTGGGACGGACAGGATCGGGCGCCGCATGAGTGAGATCTGGCTCAGCGGGAGTCTGAGATGTTGGTGGAGACGTGCAGCGACTCAAAGGCATAGGTAGCTTGGCTGGTGGCTGCGGCCGAGAAATCGAAGGTTTGGCTCTAGGCAATGCGGTAAAATGAGGATCCATGGAGAACTGGTTTTCCGCAGGCCGAGGGCGGATTTTGACTGCTCTGCCTAGATCACTTGGTATATGAGGCGCCCTTTGGAAGGGACGAACAGGCGACATCGTGAGGTCCAGAGCGTCAACAGCTGGAGATGGCGATTCGGGTCGTTGCGAACGCTCATCTTCATTGTCTTTGCTTGTATCCGCATGCCGTACTTTGGAAGGTGTGAAGTAATTAGTAATGTCAGTCTGACGCACAGGTGACGAGAAAATATCTGCAGTATCTTGTCTTTTTCGCCGCCTTGGCGTTGCCGGGTTTTGTGGGAGGAAAGGTTTTGTGCCTGGTCGTTTTGTGCGCTTCGTAGGTAAAAGTTGCGCTGGAGATGAAGGAGGAGATAAAGATGCTGGAATCCTCAGGCCAAACGAGGCCTGGTTTCTCTTTGGTATACCTTCCGTCATATCCAAAATCGCCGTGTCTGTTTGGCTACGTCTCAGGGGTGACCGCCGCCTCTTGGAGGCATACGAAGTTAGGTCCTGAACGACTGAGGTAGATCGAGAATGTGTCTGAATTGACACTAAACAAGGCTTCGCTGGGGAAGAAGACAATAAGTCGATAATCGTGTTTTGCTGAGACGAGGGGGCTTTTGCAGCCGCCTTAGCAGCAACCTTGGTCACAGCTTTGGACTTAGAATTGGGTCTTGCAGAGGGCTTTTGGACTGGATCTTCCCTCGACCGGGACCGTCCTTGCGAACCAGATTCGAGCAGTGGCTCTTTTGGCATGATGGACATGCTTAAACTTGATGTTAACGGCATCAAATCGGCCAAAGATGACAGTTGGGGCTGGCCTGGTTTGGTAATTGTGGTGAAGACATCGAGTGGACCGCCCACCGCCTTCTTCCCTCTCGTAGGCTTTACGGCCTTTGGGGCATTCCTGTTGGCCGCTTTCTTGTCTAAAGCATCTTGCTTGGCTCGCTGCGAAGCCTCCCAGTCCTGTGTTTTGAGAGGAGCGCCCACCTTGACGTAAGTTTCGAAGACCCATATCTTCTCCGGTTTGGTCGGATCGTATGTCGAGGGTCCTCGCTTTTTCGAGGGGCTTGCAGGTGCCTCGTCGGCTGCCACGAGACCAGCTTCTTCCTCTGAGTCGTCATCCGCTGGAAATTCATCATCAAGCTCTTCGACGCTCAAATCAATGGGAACGAGATCATGAGGAGTGAAGCTGACTCGGAGCTCAGGGACACCGTCTGTTGTCGCATGGTTACGTCTACCGTGTATTCCAGCGACAAATTTTGCTTCTTCTTCCTGGATAGAGTCGATGTCTTCAGAAGCCTGATCCTCGGCCTGACCTCTCATGCGCAACTCTCTTACAAGAAGGGCAGGGGCGAGGTTGCGAATGAATTTCTTTGCGCCTCCAAGCTTAGTCCAATCGAAGGCATCCCCAGTGAAGGTTCGCAATTCTACGAAATTTAGATCCTGGTCCCATTTCAACGATTGTCGTAGTCGTTCAACTTTATCCGGAGGTGACACACAAGGCGTGGTATAATATCCCAGAACATCTGGATTGGGAAAATCGTCTGGTATCTTTAGTGCCTTGTGTTTGCACTTGAAGAATTTGCTCGTGTTTGTCCGAAGTTCATAGGCAAGTTTCTCTCGCCAGACACCGAGGGCAACCTTATCTTTTTTAGATATCCTGTAAAGTTCGTGACCAAATCCAGCTCTTGCAGCCTCACAAGCAATCTTCGGCCCACAGCCAGGTATTCCTTCGGGCACATAATCGCCGCCACTCATCAGTGCGATCAATATCATGCCCTCCCGATCGAGTCCAGAGCCATCCTTCGTCTTCTTTGCGTCGTACAGGTTTACGTGAGAAGGAGTCTTGTTACTCCTGCCAACCTCCGGTGACCAATTGCGCAAGGTGATACCGCTGCCGAACATGAGTGTATCCACATCTTCGCTAAGAACAGCATCCACGATGCCTTCCCTCTGCAGCAAAGCGCATTCTGCTTCAGCCTCTCCCGGCGCAATGTGGTAGACCAGACCGAACTGTTTGAGCAATTGTTTCGCAAGGAACTCCGGTATGGACGCGACATTTGGACCAGTTCGCTTGCTTCTCTTGAAAGGTGGCTTGTTCGGTCCGTCGAAGACGAAGAGAGGGTGGATGGAGTGGGAGATAAGTCTTAGTAGACGGTAATAGAAAGTCCGAAGCGCAGGATTTGTGCCGCCTATTTACCGTGTCAGAAGAATGCGCTTCGAGTCCCTGATGGAGAGAGTGATACCTTTGCTCGCTTGTATCTGGAAGAGCCAAATGGAGATGTCGATAGCAATGCGCAGAGGTCTCCCCGTCTCCTCAAACTTGTCTACGGCGAGCTTGGAGAGGGCGATTCGCTGGCCTGGACCGATCTCCTTGTAGATGCTGTTGGATATTGTTAGTTGGATGCTTTGGAGTGTGAAATCGAGGAGCGGTTTACCCATGGATACCCATATCCTATTGCCAGTGTGGGATGCAAAGGCAGCTGTGTTATGGTCGGTCGACTGGATGGTTGCCACAGTTCGTCCGAGCTTCTGATTGGTGGGCGTTTATTTACAGTAGAAGTAGTTCTGTCGCCAATGCAACAACAAAGCAAAGCCACCACGAAGCTGCGCAGAACCCCACGACTGGATATCCATACAACCACCTAGACGCGTCGCGTAACAAACAGCTACTCTAGCCTGTATCTTTCAGTCTTGCACCTACTTGTCGCCGTATGTCTTTCTTTTCCCTCCCGCCTCGACGGCTCTTCCTCACATTGTATCATTGCTCCCGGTGTTTTCGTCTGATCAGGCCGTCTTCCCTCATCTTCCTGCGATACCCAATGCCCCGTCCTCGTGTCGCTGACTACAATATTAGAACACTCCAGGAGCCAAACACATCCTCTTCCCCGCTCGTACGTCTTCATCGAAGAGGGCGATCGCTTGAATCCCGCACTCGACGACCTCTCACCAATCTTTACAATTTGATCTCGAACAATGGAATACTGAGTGTCATCGGAATCCTGCTGTACATTGGCGAGTCTGGCCTGTCCTCCCTCAATCTGTACATCTTAGACCTGCTGTTCGTGTTTGGACTTGCTCGGTAGCAATTCACTTGGATGGGCTGGGAATCCCGCGATGGTTTCGCGAGTTTTGAACTCAGCATATGTGGCGGACACAAGTGGTATCGATTCTTCGTCCCTAGATGAGTTGGCACTTTCGAGGCTTGGAGGACAGTCTCCTCTGGCACCTCGGTCGACGAACACCAAGTTGCAAAAAGTCAACTTAGGCGCAGCCCCGAAACTTCAACTATCCCCGAAGAAATCTTTCTATCTCGACACCCCGGGACCCCCAGGCAGCAGTCCAGCACGGATCAAGGTTACCATGCAGGCAGAGCAAGTGGACGCCCAAGACGAGCCCGGGACGCCCTCGAAGCGTGGGAGGACCGGAACAAAAGTGGTCAAAGTGCCTCTCAACGATGTAGATGAGCCAGTAAAGCGAAAACCAGGGCGGCCGCGAAAATCAGACATCGAACCGTCAGCTGTTAAGAAAAGAAAAGCAACTCCTATCAGGAGACAGTCAAAACGGCATTCTGGAAATTCGGAAGTACAAGCCGATGTTGAGATTAAACCTTCTCCAGCGAAGAAGAAGGGAATACCAAGCAAAACCGCGCCACAAACCGGTTCCGGCCTTGACACAAACTCACCCAAAAGGAAGGTGGGCAGACCGAGGAAGTCATTGCAAATTGATACCGATTCAGCACCCCAATTACCCAAAAGGAAGCTGGGAAGGCCAAGCAAGGCAATCCTTCAGAAAGAGCCAGATGTTGGATCAATTGACGAAGGATTTGTGGAAGATGAGGGAACAGATGAGGACCAAGCAGGAAACAATGAGGCCATGCTCGCGGAACATGAGCTTTTACAACAAGCAGCAGGATCATCGCAGGAAGTAATGCCAACATCAGATAGCCCTTCGGTTGGACAATCGCCGCATTACTACACAAACCGAGGGAAGTCGGAACATTTTAACATTGAAAGTCCAACAGGTACCAGTCGTGCTGGACTGTCGAAAACGAGACAGCACGGCGAGTCTCATTCCATCCGGCGTCTTTCTCCAGAACCGCACGAATCTGCTCACTTACGACAACCGTCTGCCACAGCGCAGGCCGGACTCGATTCTAGCCGTGCGTCTCAATTCGACTTTGCCAGTCTGACACCCCTTCACAGAAAGCACGCCATTGTACCCACAGAACCAATACAACCACATTTACCTGCTCAATCGACGCCGCGACCGAAAGCTGGGCAACCTATTCTAAAAAGATATGAGAGAAATGAGCATAAGAATCCTGAGCAACCAGCGAGAACAGGTCTCTTCTTACAACAGTCGAAATCTCCAGAAGATGTGCAGGAAGCACCTTCAATAAGAAGTAGCCGAGTTAGAGAGCCAGCGCCTGTACCATCCCAATTTGGCGAGAGCCAGCCGTCAGAACATGGATCTCCTACTTCATCGGAGACGCAGAACGAGGAGCAGAATCAAGATGAGAAGATGTGGCGTCGGCAGATTGTAGATCGAGACGACGATCAATCCACCAATGAAGAAGTCACGCCAGCCTCTGACTCTGACGATTCAGACTACGGAGGAATTGACGAAATGACTGGCCGTCCGATGGGTGAGGTGACACTCATGCAAAGTGAGGAGTTCAGCATGGTTTCACTCGATTCATTGGAAAGCGTACGCGATCAGAATAGCAGTTTTGTAGGCGGTAGTCAGGTCGGGCATTCGATGAACGATCCTCAACGGACGCCTGGAACATTAGGCAATATTCCTCAACAGTCAACATCAGTCAAACACCCTTCGAAGCTCAAGCAAGCATGGCTTCCCGAAAGCTCGCCAGGAGCACATTTATCTCCAAACGTTTCGTTGCAGCGAGGAAGACAGTCATCCCGGCCACTTTCATCTCCATACCCTCCCAAACCACCCGCAAATGGTGGGAAACTTAGCCCTCAATATGAACCCATACTGGGTGGAAACAGCCGACTTGGCTCTCGCCTATCTTTGAGCAATCTCGAAAGCAGCCCAGTAGGTGCAGCTCCCATCAGCTCATTTCTACAGTCGAACAGCCAACAAAGACTTGGGAATGTATCTTTGCCTAGGGAGCAAATCGACAATAATGACAGTTCGCTTGCTGAGCCACCGGTTGCACCAAGTTCTGCAAACGGTCGTCTCCCAACACCGAACTCTGCAGATAAAGAAAGCCAGAGCATCAGTAGCTCTCGGCTTGGAACTCGGCCTGATTCTGCTGAGCAGCACTCTCAGCGTGCCACGGCCTTGGAATCTGACCACAACTCAATCAGAAGTGATAGTGTGGCTAGCATGCAAAGTCATACACCGCCTGCAACTGAACGAGGCTCTAGCCCTATTCTTGAAGACGCTACGGACCTTAACCACAACACATCTTTCCATAACCTGCCTTCATCGCCTCCAGCGCGGATAGAGCGGCCAGGTGGATTAGAAGAATCCAAGGCTTGGCTAAGGACGCAAAACGCGATGGAACAAACATGGCGCAAAGCCAAGCAGCAGTTGAGCCCACCATCCCAATTGCCAAACCGTTCCATCATCATTTCTGACGATGAGAGTGATAGTGACGAAAGCGAGCAAGAGGAAACATTCCAAAAGGAAAAGAGCGTGGCTATTGAGGAGGGTATCGAAGACTTGTGGCAAGAAGAAGCAAGTCGCGGGTCCAATATTGATGATTCCAATGTGTCAAATCGATCAAGAAATGGCACTAATGAGCTCAAGCGCAAGCTTTTCTCTGTTGGGGAGAGACCTCAATCATCGAGGCCCGTCAAAGTACCTCGTACATCCAAACCTTCCAGCGGCAGTCCTGAGCAAGAACATCCCATAAAAGAGCAACCCTCTGGCATGCTTCAATCGCCAGGAGTCGCCGAAGTTCATCGAGCGTCTAGACCTTTCCGCGCGAGTGCCGAGGAAGATATCCCGGCACAAGCCCAAGGCTCTGAGAAGACTCAACCGTCGAGATTCACAAAAGTGCCTCGAACGTTCAAGCCTTTCAGCGCCAGTCCCAAACAGGTTCGCCCTATCGAGAACAAAAAGCCATCTCCAAATCCCGAGCAAGAGAGACGAAAGAAGGTCTCGTCTACCATTGACGACATGTTCAAGAATATCGCAGGGAGCAGTACACATCGTGAGCCTCAGGATGTTGCAAGCTTGATCAAACCCACGGATCATATATCTGCTCCATCTAGCGCATACAGCAGTAAAGGCATGAACAAGGTATCGCAGAGAGCCTCGACAGCAGGCGGCCGCGGTGAACCCTCGTTGTCAACAAAGCCTGCAAGAGCTACTCAGCTCAGGCGTCAACTATCCCTAAGAACCGATGACTCTTTTGCAAAGCAAACGGACTCATTTGTGTCTGTGGCACCGGATGTACGGCAACTACGCAATGAGATGAATTCCTCGCATGATCCGCCTTCTAAGGAGACAAGACCGATTGATCGAACGACTTCCGCACAAGTCTACTCAACACGAACCATGACGCAGAATGTGCCTGTGAATCTGAGGTCCATCGATGACTCTATTCAGAGTAAAAGTGGAAGATATGATAGCAGCTCACTTCTGTCTCTCAACACCAAGCAATCAGTCAAACCGTTATTTCAAGAGTTCCAAGGGCCGAGCACGAGGCCAGCTGCTGTCCAACCTGTCCAACCAAAAGAATCGACACAGTCCAAGGCCGTCACGCAATCAAAAACAGCCCAGCAAGACGAACAACCACGGATCAGAAAACAAGCTGCGAAATCTGTAACGCCTGAGGCCTCCGGACCTGGCATCTTCACCCGCCTCAAGACGCACATTCCTTTCCTCAATCCTTCAGTAGATATCAGCATCAACGGCCCACCACGCCCAAAACACCATCTACTCTCCAACCTGCCTCTCTTACCCATGACGCTGCCTTTTACCAAAACACACTACATTGTCCTCGAAAAACTATGGGTACGTTACAAAGCGGCACCGGCACTCTTCCTCACCTCCCGACCCGAAAATGCAGGATTAATGACAAAATCACTAAATAAATGGAGTGAAGCTCGGTTGAGCGAATGGGGATACGAATGTACCCTCCGACCTTCGTGTTTAATTCTTGTAGCGCTATATTGTCGGTTACTTGTTTTGAAAGACGCACAAGAGTACAAGAACGTAGAGGGCAAAGAATTGGAACTGGGTGAGCCGGGCACGTTGTGGATTGAACAGAGGGAACGGGAAAAAGCCGAGGGCAAGTCGAAGTGGAAGATGGATGAGCTGATTATTGGGGAGGCTTTTGTCACTGTCCGACTTTTTTCGATCATGGTTTGTGAAATTGTTAGGGAGGATGAGGCGAAGGGGATTGGAATCGATAGGGAGTTGAGGTTTAAGTGGCAGGCTAAGGGTGAGAGGGGATGGAATTTTTCGTTTTTGGTTGATGAGTGAGGTTATCCTCGACTTCAGACGCGAATGTTATGTGGTATGCGCTTATTGATGTAACGGTTTTGGGAGGCCACGTTGTGCCCTTTTGGCGTGCTGGTGTTTGAATGTGTAGATACCCATTTGTATACCGTTGACGTTTTGTGGATAATTATGGTTACAATGAGTTTTCATCGCTCTGGGTGATTCCTCGACTACTGAAAATACGCCAAATCTGTTCTCCCGTACCATCATTCTCATGAATTGCTCCATATTATCATCAGAAACTATTGAAAGACATAAGACCCAAACGCCATCCCGCTTATGTGGTATCTCAAAGCTTAATGTTCCAAACTTGCGCCTTTTCAATCCTCATCATGTCATCTCACCGTAATGGTAGCAAAGAAGTGTATAAACGCGTCGGACCTTGTTCCTACATCCTCAGACTTCATACCAATCTAACAAACTCAAACACCCTTCCTCTCCTCGACCAACATCTTCCTCTTCCTTGCTGCAACATTCTTATGACTAATAGCAGCAATCATATTATAAACATAAACCACGACAAACACCGTGCCCACAAACACCAAAAGCACTGCCACCATGGCAATACTAAACACGACAAACCCGTAACTGGCTTTATTGAATGCCTTGTTATCCTTCAGATCCAACACTGTGGTGCCCACCTGCATTGCCGATAGAACGAGGGAAAACCAAACAGAGATGACGACGACCCATGCTACGTTTCGTTTGAAGAAGACGACGTAGCGGTTGTAGTTGTAGAGGTAACCGCGGACGAAGTGGCCCTGGGCTAGGTGAGGGGTCGTGCGGTATATTGTGTTTATACGTCCTAGACGGAGTTCGCCGAAGTGGTAGCGTTTGTTTACTTGGTGGAGGGAATCTGGGTCTATGGATTTTAGGAATTGGGAAACGAGGAGTTTCCATTGGGGCCAGGTCAGGTGGGTGGTGGGGATTAGGTTGTTGGAGATTGCGATTTGGAAGTCGAGCGGGGAGCGGAGGAGCCAGATGTAGGAGAGGAAGAAACCGGTTGCTAACTTGTGGAGTTTTGAGGTGTGGTTTAGATAGGTTGACCAGGCTTGGGGGCAGAGGAGGTAGGGAGGGAGGGGTTTGAGGAGGAGGGTTGTGTCGTAGAATAGGAGGTGGAGATCTGCCTGTTCTGTCTTGACGATGGATCTGTTTTCTAGGAGTTGTCTGTGGAGGCCTCGTGCGTTCATGGGGCGGCCGCATGTCCACATTTTGTTGTGGATTCGGTTTAGGCGGTCGAGGTTTAGGTCGATGGCTATGAAGCCTTGGATGTCGTCGGTGACTTGGAGGACCGTCTTGAGTTCGTTGGTGTCGTGTCTTATGGTTGGGAGACTCTCCAAGACTGCTTCTGGCAGCTTGGGAGATGTTGTGGTCGTGGCTGTGGCAGCATTTGTGCTTGCGTTTGTAGTCGCGTCGACTGTGCCATTGCTGGTTGGATTGGATGTAGGAGCAGATGAGGTAGGATTGGATACAGGATCAGGCGCGAAAACGTCAAGCGTGAATGGGCATTTCAGCTCTTCTGACGGTTCCTGAAGATCGTCAGCCGTGCCTACGAAAGGCTGCAATAGAGTGCTCACGGTGCTGGCCACCTGGGCATTCTTCTCATTAGCTGCCGTGGTACTCATGGTGAGATGCTGGACAGCGTCTGTTGGACATTTCGGCTGGATCTATGAATGGGCGGCGCACACGAGGAGGACAAGGCTGAGTGAAAGGACGGGACGGTTTGTTGGTGGAGACAAAAGGGGGGGAGCTATCTGACCACCGCCAGGCTGCTCCCAATTGAACCCCCAGCCCCTCGCCCTGAGCTTCAGTCTCTCACAAACACCAAAGATTATCAAACGACTTTCTATCTGTATGGCAGTACCTCCCCTCTCCATGCTTCCCTCTAGCTAGGAGCGTTCGATGGAACTCTAAATCCAGATCTTCAAAGTTTCGTAACTGACAAGGTTGCACAGTCAAATCAAACTCAATTCAGTCTTTCTCGTATCATTCCCACATTCAGCTTGCGAAACATTCACCATAAGCACCACTTCCAGCCATTCAAAACCATCTCCACACGTACTTTCATCCTGTTCATCAAGATCTAAACACTGGCTAGAGCAAAAAACGACAATCTTGACTAATCTAAACCTTTCCGCACCACCAATTCGAAGAGAAGAAGATGGAAGGGTATTCCTGCCTATAGAGCCCGAATTTTATCTACCTTCACGACAGTGATCGACTTTAAGGAGGGAGAAGGAAGGTCGAAAACGATCGTTTGCGAGGAAGTCATTGAGAGGGTTCGTTAATAAGCTTACAATCTTCAATCTTACAGCCATCGGTAAAGATCCCAAAAGATCCTCACTCAGATACTTCACCCCCACACCAACCATTGCCAAGCCTCAAACTTTCAAGCCAATCTACACACGCCGTCAATACTGGCGGTCTTTTAGTAGCAGGCATGGTCCCAACTCAAGATGATTCCTGTCCAATAAAGTGGCCGCGACGGAGTGGTCTAGCGCGATACAGTAGAAATCTGTTTCCTTTGGGGGCTCAGGTCGTGTCTTTTTGCATCGTTCGGGTGATACGGTGGTGCCCCTTTTGGATTCGAGACGAGTGGTGCCGTGGAGGACGAAGAATACAGTGTTTGAAGTGAACAAGATGAATCGCAATAAATGTTTGTCTTGGGTGGCAGGGACTTTGCTTTGTGTTGTATAATGATCGCTCGAAAGGCTTGCACAGATCAAGAAAATGAAGATACATTGATCGATTGATTTGCTCGATACGTGGGAAGGTTGATTACTTTGGTTAAGATAGCACTTGCTATTCTTCTATGCTTCTTTTGCGCGTTCACTATCAACTTGAATAATTTCATCTTCGGGAAGACTGAGCGAAGAAGAGCTGGGTTGATTGTTGACAACAGTTGCGCTCTGGTTCTGTCTACGAAGTTGTTAGTCAACCAGCCTGGAATCTACTTGTCGAGACCTTACCTCTGAAGGTTTTGCTTCTTATGCAGATACTTGATCACAAAAGTGGTGATGATAAGAAGAATCGACAGACAGGTAACAGTGATGTAGCCTATAGAAGGTCAGCGCAACATGTTCTATCAGCAGAATAGATAGATCTCGACCTTTGCGATACTGAGGCGCATCAACCTGTTGCCACACGATAAGTGGCAACCAAGCTTGCAACACATAAGCCATTTCGTTCATAGTCGCAACAACAATGGCTCTTTCCTCGTTGTCTTCGGAGCAGAGCTCGTGGGCCCATGCAAAGCAAAGGCCACTAAGACCATTGCCACAGCCAGCAAGAATAAAACAAGCCCATTTCCATCCCGTTGAAATGTCCCAGATAGCAAGGCTGACATAGACGATAATATTCATGACACCACCGAATACGATCGCGGGCCATCGTGCGCCATTGAACACGGAGTCAGAGGTCCAGGCATAGATCAGTGTCGTGACGACCTGCACTCCCGAAGTGGCTGTCGGGATGGTATTAATCTGGTCGACTGAATACTTGGGGTTAGTTGACGATTTTAGATATTGTTGGAAAACGGGCTGAGACCCTGCGCCTCCGTTGTTGAAGCAGACATATAGCAGGGTGAGAAGATAAATCCTCCAAGAGGTGAAGATTTTCTTGACCTTGGCTTTCGTATAGGGCTCTCTGTTCTTACGACCTTCCAACTCCATGCGCTTCTTTCCAAAAGCGATTTCCTCCTTGGTAAGGTAGAAAGCCTGGGATATTTCTGGCACGTCGGGAAGCATGAAATATCCAGCAATGGCGATTGGGAGACTGATTATGCCATCGACGATGAACAGCCATTGCCAGCCTTTGAAACCTCCTTTACCCGCTAGATGATACACACCAGCCATGAGGTAACCAGAGAACATGGATCCCAGAGCACTACTCGTGTGGAAGATACAGGATCGTTTGGCCAATTCGTCCTTCCGGTACCATGAGCCAATAATGTACTGCATACCAGGGTAGAACGTGCTCTCGGCAAGGCCAATGAAAAAACGAAGGACGTAAATTTGTGTGGCTGAGCTCGACCTGCTCAATCCGAAGGTCAAAACTGCCCAGATGACCTCAGCGGTAGGAATGATATAGCGAGGCCTGTATTTGGTGAGGAGAATGTTGCTTGGGATCTCTCCAATGACATAGCCCACTGTGGAGAATCTCAGCGTGGTGCAAGCGTTTGGAATTCAGTATCCTTACCAGTCCAGCATGTTTGCATATAGTTGAGCTGGTTCTTATATAGCCCAAGATCTTCTTTCCTAAAACCGCAGTCAGCCAACTCAAACCTTAAATAAGCTCAGGTTGACCTACATTCCGGAGACAAAGGCATTGTTGATGTTGATCTGATCCAGATATTTGATGAAGTAACCGAGAGACGCGAATGTAAGAATAGCTGCATCCAATTTGAAGAGAAATTTGCGTTCCTCGGGACTCTTGTCAAATGTATCCCAAATATAGGAGACCTATACATGTCAATTCTTCTGACCCGAGATAGCGTAAGTTGTTTAAAACAGATTCGAGGGGTGCAATGAACAGAACGTCTCATACCCATCGTTTCTTCACTTCTTTGTGAATCACACCATCAGCTTTTTGTGAAGGTGGTTCGTTCTCCAGTCTGGTACCGTCTGACATTGGAAAAGGGTGATAAGCAGGAGACGGCGCAAGACTTTTTCAAGAACAAAAGGGACCTGGGAAGCATGTAATAGACCGAGAACAGAGATGGCAAAAGCGGCACTTGAGGAGGGCAGACTTATAGATAGCGCGACTTGGGCAGTGAGAAATCCAGGAATCAGCATGATAGCGGTCCACCTTGACCACAGTACCCACCTTCGTGTTCAGGCAAAAGCGAAGCCGCATCAAGCTACGAGACGGGATGCTTGGTGTCGGGAAAAAGACATGACAGCAGCAGAGGGATATTGGAAGTATCGGAGATAGGGTTCCTCAGCCGCCCTTTGACGCTGTGCTCTCTGTCATTGAACCATTTGGAGACGCTTGAGAAGCTCATCATATGCCCTTGCTCTTGCGTGACGCCCGATGTGCCTGTGCCTGTGCCTGTGCCTACTAGCTATGTCGTCGCGTGCAGGCGTGTGGGGCGAGTGTGCGTGTATGCTATTTATTGAGTCATTTCTACAATGAACAGGAGGTGGTCGAATAATGGTGAAGGTTGTTCATTGATGGTGGATGTGTGATTGTGAAGCAGGATGCAAAGAGAAGAGAGGACCTCGGGGGGAGATGGGCCGATACCGGGTGTCTGACGAACTCGGATTTCTCCCTTGCGCACTACTAACAGTATATAAATCTACATGGACGTTCAACACGAAGGTAGCGGTAGCGAGTCTTCAGAAATGCCGGTGCCCTCGAACATCTTCTTCACTCTTTCATTGAACTCTTCTTTCGCCTGATGCCATGGCTCACTATGGCCCTCAATCATCTTTGCCCCGCGAGTTTGACCCTGTGCGTTGACCCAACTAAGGAGCTCGTTTACATATTCCACTTCCACGCCTTTGAGCGAGTGGAACGGCTTTCCAAAGCCCTTCTGCATCACCCGCTGTTTATACTCTTCCCTCATGCTCTGTTCATCTGGCAGATCTGCCTTTCCGCTCAGAACGTGAGCGACTACCATGGCCTGGAACTCGAACAGAGTGAAGGTTGCCGTGAAATACGGCACCCCCACGAAAAGGAGGGTTGGATCGGGTATGTACGCAATATCTTTGTGGAGATTGTGCAGCTGCTCGCCGTTGGTCACCAGAACAGTTTCACTTGCTTCCGTCGGTTTTGTGTCGTCCTCGTGAAACCTTCGCAGAAATGGCAAAGCCATATGATAACCCGAACAGAGAATAACATAATCAATGTTACAAAGCTTCTCTCCAGATTTGAGTGTGATTGTTGAGCCTGTTGGCTCAGAATTAGAGGACTGTAGTCCTGACGATTCGTCATGGTCGTTGAAATCAAATGACTGGACTTCACTGACGCGGATGGCATTTCTTGGGAGCATGCTCGCCGGATGGTCAAACTTTCCGTTCCGATGACTCTGGTACACATCCTTGGCCAGTGGACCAAGTTCGCGGGCGATGTCAGTCGAAGATGTACCAGCTCCAACCAGAAGCACACGCTGGAATCTATCAATCAATGCTGTAAACATGGCTCCCATATATTAGACTCACCTTTCCACGAAACTCATCCGGCTTTCGGTAAGACTTGCTATGCCACACGCGAGATGGCCAGCGTTGCTTCCATTCTTTGAGTCCCGGAATGTCTGGAATTCGAGGCGAGTGGTAATGTCCCGAAGCGACTACTACGCTATCAAATTTCTGTAGGTACATGTCAGCAATTAGCCTTGAAATTGGCCCCGCTGTTGACTTACCAAAGAACGCTCTTGCTCTTCGACCTTGCTGTTCAAGGAGTCCCTGCGCAGTGTGGTGAAGCGCAAGTCCCACTGCTTGTCCGTCGGGCCCTTCATCAAGTCGACCACTCGAGCTCCATATATGGTCAACGCGTCTACGCCATGGATCCTAGACGTCTCTTGGATGTATTCTCTCAAAACTTGATGGCTCACATAGTCAGGGGTTCCAGGAGGCCAGTCATTCAAAGTTGTTTTCATTAGCCTCGTAGCCACATTGTTCTTCAAGCCGACGTAGCATGGTCTGTCCAATCGATTAGCCACCGGCTTCAGCATTGTCCCTCGAACCAAAAACTCACCCGGGCGGTGCATGTTGGAGATCTCGGAACGTGAATTTGTCGAGACTTGTTTCCTTTATGTCAACGCAAATGCTGTCGGCTACTGAAGCCTTCGTTGAGGGATACTTCGGTTCAATGGGGATTCGTTCGTCGTAAATCCTGATACTCGGTGAGCTTGAGAGTGTCTGTCAATTTTTTGTGTATTCACTGACCATGAACCACCAGAAGCACGATTTCTTTCAAAGACTGTAACCTCGAGACCTGCATTTTTGAGATGGGCTGCAGTTACGACTCCGCTGATACCTGCTCCAATTACAGCTACTCTTTTAGGCTTGGTCACGCCCATGATTTCCTGCTTGTCTTGCTCTTCAAGTTGGTTGAGGACACACATATCTATCTTCTATAAGAGGCAAAACCTGCCGATCACCTAATATTATGACAAAGAAACGAACAACGGCAGGATGTACAACTTCGGATATACTCCATCGCTTATTAATACACTCTGGCGAGGTCGTCGCGATGTACTACAGGTGGACCAATCACGTGAACTCTAGCAGGGATTTATGTCGCCATACCTGCAGATTATTGTCACTCTCGCGAGCTCAATGATCGACATGGTAGCATGTCTGAAAGATAAGAACCATAGATCGAGTCGGGGTCTAAAGCCATGAGACCGATCACGGCTCCCCTACCTTGTCTGCGATTGAGTCTCACTCGTCCAGTATTTGGACGGATGGAGGCAAAAGCTTTTTAACTGTTGACCTCGGGGGAGTGACTATGGAGGCCACCGGTGGCCTCCCAAACGGCCTGTGTGCGACGCCAAAGTTCGCTTATTATCCGCCTCCCCTAGGCTTAACCTTACCCTAGGAACATCAAAACTAAAATCTTACTTTCTATATAACTTATTAAGTATTAGGCCTATAATAATAATAAGAATAGATTTAGAGTCCTCTATAATAGCTCTATCTATATATATATAAAAGTTCTAAAATTATACTACTTTTTCTAGGGAGGCCACCTCTAATAAGTATAACTATCTCTTAACTTAGATATCTTTAAATAACTTTCTAGATACTAGGCCTAGAATAATAATAAGAATATATTAAAAATCCTCTAGTCTCCCTCTATTAAGTCTTAAAAAATATTTCTAAAAATATACTATTATTTCTTGGGAGGCTACCTCTAGAATAGCTAGTATTAGAAACTCTTAAATAAATATATAAATAGAAGGCCTAGAATAATAGTAAGAATAGATTAAAAATCCTCTAGTCTAGCTCTATTAAATTAGAAAAAATGTTTTTCAAAATATACTTTTTTTTCTAGGGAGGCTACCCCTAGAAAAGCTATTTTTTATTCTAGAAACTCTTTTATAATTTTCTAAATACTAGACCTATAATTATACTATAAATAGAATTAGAGCTCTTTAGCTTAGCTCTATCTATCTATATTAATATACTTCTAGAGATATACTATTTTTTCTTAAGGAGGCTACCCTTAGTAAATTCTTTATAGATAATATTAAGAAACTACTTAAACTTTAATAATAATTATATTTTTATCTTATATATAGCTAGAGCTTTAGAGGAGGATTCTAACGCTATATAAATCTTTATCTTAGGACCTATATTTAATAAGATATTAGTAAATTAAGAAAGTAAGACCTGAAGTGTAGAGGGGGATAGGCGATAATTAAGCGAAGTTTAGCGTCGCGCATTGGCCGTTTGGGAGGCCACCGGTGGCATGCCACCGGTGGCCTCCATAGTCACTCCCACCTCGGGAGTGCATGAGATCAACGATGCAGATGATCTTCGCATGCACCTTGAAGAAGGCACGAGAAAATAAATGGGGAATGCTTTGAGCACTGCAGTGACAGTACAAGCACAAGCTGTAGTTTCGGACGCGAAGATCATCCCGTTACAATCAATTCTTCCTCGAAAGAATCGTCTTCAACACAAGCAACAACTTCTCTTCGCAATTTTTAATCATCTTCATCGACCTCCAAGCAACGAAGTTATCAGGTCGCACAAGCAAACATCCATCTCCTTCAATCTCACGCTTCTTAATCCAATCGCGATACTTATCATGGTAGTCCAATCCCCAACCTATATCAAAAGCTTTGATGGCAACGCCGAGCTGCTTGGAAATGTTGGCTGCCGCATCCTTCCACGCTGCTCCGCCATGTCCAGTGAGAATTGTAAAAGCTCCGAAGCCTGAAAGATCGATCGTCGAGATTTTCTGGCTTGGGACCTTGCCAGTGAGCCAGACATGAGGTAGTCTGCTTCCTGGGTACGTCGTGACCACTGCGTTGACAACGGGGTCACCCACAAACTTTGGTCTTGGCTCCTCATCCTCTAAATACACACCGCTGGAAACATATTGCTGGTTCATTTGCATGCCCAAACTCTCCGCTTCGGTCCTGATACCCTCAAGAGCCGTGTGGAGAAGTGCTCGACGTTCCTCACCACCTTGGGTTGGGCTGGAAAGCTCTTCCCTTTCTGCGTTACCTTCTCCGTAGTTCGGGGCGAATGCGCCGAGAGCTTTCCAAGTTGCCATGTGCGAGGCGAACCCTTTGGTTGAAGCCTTGACCAGTTTGGTGCCAACTGGCTGTCGCTCTGGTGTAAAAGAATCGAGGAGATCCGGCCCAGCAAGACCTTTGGCAACATAGGCAATCTTCCATGCCAGGTTGTATGCATCTTGCATGGAAGTGTTGCTTCCCAATCTATGATCTCGTCAGTTCCTGCATGTATTCCTACTCCAAAACCAGCTTACCCGAAAGCGGGTGTGTGTCTGTGTGCAGCATCACCTAACTACCGAGTATTAGTTTTGCCACAGCTCCGATCTGATATATGCCTACGAGAAAAATATCGCGGCCAGCCTGAAAGCTCTTCGCTACACTTTCGCGAAGCACCCACGGATCGATCTTTGTGATCTTGACAGGGACATTATCATCGCCAATGGTCTCTCGTACCAGCTGAAGCAGCTCAGGGTCGTCCAGCGTCAATGTCTTATATGACCTGGTAGATCCATCGGGAGCCTCCACGAATATCAACAGCCATGTAGACCAAGGCTTGATCATGCGCATGCATGATATGCCTCCAAAATTTCTCTGACTCGGAGCACCTACGCACCAATGTAGCTGTGCTTCGCGACCTAGCATGAGATGGTTGCAGTCGGCTTCGACCATGATGTTAACAGCATTTGCCGAAGGAGCTGGGACAGTGTCGAATTCAATGCCGATAGATCGAGCGACTCCTGAACGGCCTCCATCGGCGCCAATGAGGAAGCGGGAACGAATTTGGTATTCTCGACCCGTTAAACTATCCTTGACTGTGCTGATGATTGTGTTCGATTCTGGATCCCTTATGTACGAAATGAAAGTGGTGTTAAAATGTAAGGACACACGGCCACTGTCAGTAGCCTTGCGCACGAGAAGTGGTTCTAGCCTGGATTGTGGTAGATCAACGTAGTCGCATGGGGTTGCTGCAGCGGTCTCGCCCTGTTTGGTATCCTAATCAGTACTCTGGTTGACCTTAGACTTTTTCAGACTCACCATATTCTCCGGTGAGGTACCCCAAAAGCGAACTCTTCCGTACTCTTGACCTGTAACACTGTCACACCATCGCATGGATTTGAACATCGGGCCAACAGTTGCTGCTTGCATCGCCTCGTCCTCGAGACCAAGTTCCCGTAGACATTCTGATAGTCATTGTCAGCCCGGTGTCATTAGTTTGGCCACATGTGCCTCACGCATCCCAAACGGATTGAGAATATGGGCGCGGGGTGTATCTGCAGTGCCCGGAGCTTTAGCGACAGCAATGATATTGAGATCTATGGCCATGGTGTTAGTGACCTGTTCAACTGAAATTGTGTATCGTGGTAATAGTGACCATATTGCGCAGCGAAGGCAGCGAAGGCGCCTCCCGCAGGTCCAATTCCGATGACCAGGACGTCAGCTTCGGGCATTTTGTATTCCAAAGAGCCCATGGCTGAATAGAACAACTTGGAAGAGCTGGCTATAGAGGGACCGGAGAGGGCAGAACTTGGAGCTCTTGGGGTTTGTATGTGTGCAGCAGACTGTCACCGTCCACGTAGGCCCTTCCCCAACTTCTCTTCCCTATCCCCACCCGTGATTCCTCCCATATTCGCTGTTAAGCGTCAGCTTACCGGTGGCCTGCTGCAAATCTGAATTGCCCACCCGCGCACTACCGAGTGAGACTTCGAGGTCCAATGGCTGAATTGTGGTCTCACAGGACAGAAATCTGACCAAGCCTAAATGAGAATTTTTCACGACTGTACCATCAATATCGTATCTTTGAAGAGAGAACAGAGAGACATGTCGACGAGATATGAGCGCTTCTGTCTCTGATCCGTCACGGAAACCACGCAAGGGAGTTTTCGCAGACCTCCTACATGCATGCGGCGAGGTGAACAGATCGGCAAGGGACCAGGACTACATGAATCCTCTATGGATGTTCCATTTCTGTGGATTCCTGTGGATGGCTTGGCACAACAGGGGTCTGAAGTCTCTGACTTCAGTATATTCGCACAACATGTAGATAGATATACAAGATAATATAGAGTTACTATTCCATTACACGTGTACATTTCATTATCATGACCTAGGTCCAAGACCTATTAACACTAATCAGTAGTTACTAGGTAGCCATAGATTAAGGACGACAAAGTATATCTCTTTTAGAAAGGAAAGACCGGAAGTATAGTAAAAAGAAGGCCCTTCTTACATCGTATAACGGCGATTAAGATCTAGATTTCAATCTAAAACCTAGCAAAGGATCTTATACCTAACTAGGCTAAAGATTAACCAACTAATTACACGATATCGCGTATCGGCGATTTTATCTAGATATTACCCCCTTAGATACTAGCCTTACCTAAACAACTAGAAGATGAGGAGTTAAGATAGAAAGGGAAGTAGAAAGAGGAGTAAGAAAAGGAGGAGGTAAAGAAGGAAAATACCGTATAACTACTCTTCCTAGTAAGGGAGATAGCCTAGGTAGTAGGAGTATCTATAGCAGATCTAAGGAGGACTATTAATTCTATTTAAGAATAGAAATATAAAGTAGATATTACCGTCGTACTATTAGAATGTTAGATAATAATATACTTTATACGAAAACTTCATAAGTTCAGACTCTTACCCTTGATAAGGAGAAACCTTAGAGATATATTATACGAAGATTTTGAAGGCTAGAAACTATACTAATTTAGAATAGTAATAAGGATATATATTCGTAATATATACTAGCTATATATAGAAAGAGGCCTCCGTATAAGGGAGGGGATTCTAGTAGCTAAGTAGATATTCTACCTCCTTATAGATACCCTAGGACCTACTCTAATCCCAAGTCTAGCAGCTCTTAGTTAAGGACTATATAGCTAAACTAGCTTCTAGGATAATAGTATAGCGCCGTCGTACGGGCAGCCGCTAGCACCGCGCAAAGAAAGGAGGCAGTTAGAGATAGATACTATACTAATTATAGGAAAACTGGATCTTAATCCTATATAATACTAGGATAATAGTATCGTATAAGGAGGGGAATAGGCTTTATACCTAGCTTAGGCAACGTACGAGAACCAACTAGGTAAGGTATATAGCAAATCTCAAGGTATAGGAAGGAAGGAATAAGGGGTAAATAGGGATAAGGAGATCTAGGAGTTAAGGGAAAAGCTAGAGAGTAAGGAGTTTAATCTCGCACAATATAGGACGATAACCGCGAACGCGCGCGACGAGCTATCCCGGTATAAGAGTATAGAAGATGTACGAACCTAGAAGAGGGGAGAAATTAGAGATAATAGAGGGACTAGAGGTACAGGGTTCCTAGAACCCTTAGGAGGAGCTAGGAATCCAGGATAAGGGATAGATCCTCCGCGCGGAAGAGGCAGGTAGGTAGAGTAGAGGGGATAGTAGGAAGAAGGACCTCTAGGACCTCTAGGACCCCTAGGACCCCTAGGCCTACTAGGAGATTACTAGGAATAGTTCCTAATCCCCCCTTTCTAGCTAGCGAGAATTAATCCTCGCATAATCATTACCTTCTAGAAGATCTGGAGAAAGGAGGATAACTTTACTAGGGAGGCGTACGATATTCTATACGAAAAGATCTAGCTCTTTATTTATTAATACTAGAGACTAGATATCCCCCTAGACTAGTATATTACTATCTTCCAAGACATACTGGCAGGCCGCGCGAAGAGATTCTATCTTGACAATTTCCGTATAGGGCTATCCTTTGACCAGGTAGTAATAATAATAGAGTAGAGGTTTAATACCAAGTAGAACTAAGCCTAGTATTACTTAGACTAGCTATCCATTAACTTCGTACAAACTAGGGCTGAGAACCTAGGTATTCTACTCCTAGAGGTACTATAAAAGATACTAGATAGGTTCGAGCTCGTATAACGGGCTCTCGGCCTAGGATATAGCGACGTATTCTATCTAATTATAGCTGTCACCTAAGCCTATAAGGGCGTGCGAGAACTCGAATCGGTATTCTTACGCCCTACTACTACCTATACAACCCTCTAGGCAGATCTGAAATCTGCTTTGGCCCTGTACTAGAATAGGAAGGCGTCGTATAAGTAGTATACCTCTTAAGAACTATCGTATAACTCTAAAGTCTACTTTATAGATAGAAAGTTTATAGAGAATACTAAAGCTATACTACCTCCTAGGTTTACTTCTAGATTTCTACCACGCACTGGGTCTACAAGGCCTTGGGAGAAAAAGAAGCTATTTTCGTACGGAAGGTAATCTAGGCCCTTTAGAAAACTATTCTAACCGCACAAATATACTCGCCTAGGGAGTAGCTATTAGGTATATAAGAAATCTAATTATATTTCGTACAACTATATAGAGGAAGAGAAGGCAAAGGCTAAGTAGTAATTCCTTATATAGGTAGAGGATAAGGGTATAGAGGCGCCTTTAGAAGAGACCTACCAGGCCTTCTTATACGAAAATAAAGGATCTTACGAGCAATTCATCGCATAAGCCTAATAAGAGGAGGAAAGTAAAGGCAACTCTTTAGGGGAAGAAGAGAGAGGGTAGTAGGCTATATACTACTTAATAGTAGCTACTTTCTTCTATCGTATAACTAGTAAAGATATCTTCGTACAACTAGACGCAATAGGCCCTACAGACTAGTTTGTCCTAAATAATTACTATACTACTATATACCAAGGAGAACTCTAGGATATAGGGGCAGCAAGATTCTCTATAGTAGGGAAATACTAGGTAGAGGCATTTATCCGCGAAAACCCTCGTACCAAGGTAGACTAGACACCTAGAAGCGTAAATATCTCCTTTAGATCTAATGCCTCCACATCAGCAATTGGAACTATAGAGATAGAGAACCAACTAGGATCTATTAGATACTATATTCTAGACACCTAGATACTATTCCTACTATTATTATACGACGCCGACCGTCTCTAGGCGTACTTCAATAACGTAGAAAACGTTATTATACGAAAGGATAGTCTAAAGATTCCTATTGTACGAAAGTAGGGACACCTATTTTTCAATATTAGGAATTTAGATATAGCCTTCCTAATAGAAGCTGAACTTAGGAGAGTCTATAAGAGGTTTGGATACCCTACTACCGCACGCCTCTATAAGCTTTTAGATCGCGTAGGACACCAAGATATCGACCCTAGGATTCTAGAGTAGATCTAGAAGATATGCTATAAATGCTAGTTATACGACTAGGTACCTAAGAGGTTTAAGTTTAGACTTAAGGATAATTACAACTTTAACTTTGAAATTATTATTAATATTCTATTCTTATACGATAACTAGCCTGTCCTACATATAGTAGATGCAGCTATATCTTTCCAAGCTACTAAGTTCCTAAAATCCATATTAGCTAAGGACGTATAGAATACGTTATACGACTACTAGATCAATATATACCAAGGTCTACCTAATAAGATTATATATAATCCAGGGACTAACTTTGACTCTAAGGAATTTAGGAACCAGGCTAGAATTGTTAGGAGCTCGTACGAGTAGATGCTAGTAGAAGCCTATTATACTATCGGAAAGATTAAGAGATAGCATGCCCCCTTAAGGAGGGCGTACGATACGCTTTTTGCCGATACTAGGTACTGCACGGATAAGGAAACTATCCTCTAGATAGCTGTGAAAGCACTAAATAATATAGTAGGCCCTAATGGGATTGTTCCCACCCTACTAGTCTTTGGTACCTATCTACGCATCGTATAAGACTTACTACTATCTCTAGAGATCGTACAACGCGTAGAAGCTGTGCGAAAGGCTATGGATATAATCCGCAAGATCTATACTAAAAAGGATCTTAACCGCGCGATTAATATAAGAGGAGGACCTATCCTATCCCATATCCTTTCTCTCCCAATTGGTAGCTAGGTTGTGGTATAGAGGGAATATAAGGGATGGAAAGGCCCTTACCAACTTAAGGCTATTAAGGGACATGACGCTATTATATAACTATTATCTAGCCCTACCAAGTTTCGTGCAACAGTAGTAAAACCTTACTATAAGGAAGATCTAGATGTAGTCCCTATAGTATTAGTAGACTTAAACTCTAATCCTGACTTAGAGGAGGATAAACCTAGACAGCCCTAGGTATACTAGGAGGAGACCCTAGGACAGACTATAGAGCTAGAACCTCCTCGTACGAGTAGGCGGATACGACGTCTACTAAGAGCGCTCTAGGATAATATCCTAGTCTACTCTTACCTCTCTAAACTAGCCCACACCATTAGGCTCTATATAAGTAAGAAAGAGGAGGATGACCTAAAACTCTCCCTCTAGTTACGCGAAGAGGGAGTAATTATAATACTAGGCGTACTATTTAAGGAGTCTATAAAGACTGAAATTAATAGTTTTATTAATACTAGTGTCTTTAAATTTGTATTATACGACCCTAAAATATACGATAGGAGAAACCTCTTTAGAACTCGCCTTATAAATAAGGTTAAATAGAAGAGTACGAAGCTAATTGAGAAGAGTCGACTTATCGTACAAGGCTTTAGAGATAAAGAAAAGAAGGAAATCCTTACCTAGTTACCAACCCTTTAGAGGATAAGCTAGAGACTAATCTTAGTCTTAGGACCAACCCTAATTCTCCTCCTTAACGCACGAGGGGAACTTAGGGATATTATCTAGGTATATCCTTAAGCTAAGGAGTACCTATTTCGCTAGATCTTTGCGTAACTACTAAAACAGATCGTATATTTCTTCCCCCTAGGTACTATTATATATATCTTGAAAGCACTATACGGCCTAGTAGAATTAGGCCTCTACTAGTTTCGTATATACTATTCCTACTACCTAAAGAACTTAGGGATACGTATTTCAACCTATAACCCCTATCTCCTATCTACTAATTCTAGACCTGAAGAATTTTCCATTACTAGACTCCAGACTGACGATACCTTTTGCTTTTATACGAAGGTATTCTTAGAGAAGGAAGATAGAGAACTTAAGAAGGTAGGCTTCCGCGCGAAACTAAAGATAATCCTGTTAGAAGATACCCCCCTAGAGTTCAATAGAGGGAGGATTAGGATAGAAGGAAAAGATATTCTCTTAGAATAGAAGGGACAGGTAGACCGTTTAGAAGTTATCGACCTACGCGCGAAGGATACTAAATAGAAATACGTTAAGTAACGCGCGAGAGGGGCGTATATCTCTTCTATCTACTAGCTAGAGACTACTTTTAACCTCTCTATAGCAGCCTAAGTTAGAGACCCTACAGATAAAGATATTAAGGCCCTTAACGCACGAATCTAATAGCAAATCGATAATAAAGCTAGAGGCCTCCGCTTTATCCCTTTGGACCTCGTATAATACAAGCTATATATATTTATAGATGGATCTTTTGCTAATAACTAGGACCTATCATCCTAGCTAGGATTCCTAATTATCCTAGTAGAAGAAACCTCCCGCACGGAAATAGAGTTCAAGATCAAAGGCAATATTATCTACTAGAGCTCTACTAAGTATAAGAGGGTAACTAGGAGCGTCCTTAGAAGTGAATTATATAGGATAACTAGAGGGTTTAATAGCGCTATCGCCCTTAGTACGATACTTTCCTAGATTACTTCCTGCCTAGATCTGCCTAAGATTCCCTTAGTTATCTATACTAACTCGAAGTCGTTGTACGACTACCTCGTTAAGCTAGGTACAACTATTGAGAAAAGACTTATAATTAATATCATAGCTATTAGGGAGTCGTACGAGAATAGGGAGATATTAGAGATCCGTAGAATTTCTGGTAAAGATAACCTAGGAGATCCACTAACTAAGAAGGATCTAAATACTAAGCTAGAAGAGCTAATCTTAACCAACCAGCTAGTCGTGCGAATAGAGGCGTTTGTAGATAGATCTAAGGATCTAGATACCCAATTCTAGTAGTAATATCCTCAGGGATAGAGGGGAGGAGAGGAAGTTTTTTTTATAGTTATTTATTTTAGTATTTTCCCTTTGTACGACAAACTTCACGTTTATTTATAGGGAGATTATTTTTATTTTNGAGGTTATAGATTCTATCATTTTTAGAGTCTAGAAAGAGGGATTATACGACAGCCAACTCTTACTTAGACTTCTATTATATAACGAAGACTCTACCTATATTAGTATTACTACTAATATCTATTAGAATCTATCAAAACTATCGTATAAGGACCAAAGGGGATCTATAGCCTACCTAACCAAGACTAAGCCTAGTAGTTATACTGATTGCTATTAGACCTAAAGGTATAGTCCGTATAAGTACTACGAGTAAAGCTAGCCAAGACACGGCAACTAATAAACTTCTAGTTATAGGAAGCCTTCCTATAGGTATAGAGGTAGAGAGAAGGTGCAGCCGCACTACGGGACTAGATAATAAGACCCTACCAAGGTTAGTAATAGATAGTAGTAAAGATAGTATCGTACGAATATTGAAGTAGCTATCTTAGCGGATCTAGGAAGCAAGTAGGAACTAGAGCTAGCGCGGGTTTAGACTAGAGTTAATTAGGATATTAATATCTACTAAAGAGAGCTAGAGGATAATAAGCTCTTCTACCTAATACTAAATTAGCTCTATATAACACCTAAAGAATACTCGTACAAATATTCTTAGCTAGACCTTATATGAAGGCACGGCAGGCAGCCTATCTAGTAGGGATACGGAGGTAGACTATTCTAGTAGGTCTAGGACGGGTACTTAGCTAGCTATAGATAGTATTATTAATAGTAGTAGCAGCCGTACTAGAGATAATAGGAGTACCAGTAGGGAAGCTAAGAGTAGATATTATAGGCTTGATTTTCTTCGTACAAAGGGTTAGCAAAAGCTAATTTGGAATTGAGTTTAGGAAGTAGATAGAAAGCTTTAAACTTACCGTACGAGGAGATAAGGTGCTAAGGGTATAGGAAGTTATTAAGATTAAGGAGAAGAAGAAGAAGAAGAGGTAGTAGTAGTAGTAGTAGTAGTATAGTTTAGGGGAATAAGAAAGAGGAAGCTAAGGACTAAAAGGTACCTCTTAAATACCCTAGCTATAATCTAGATACCTAAATAGGCTCCGCACTATTATATAACGCCCTATAGTAAAGGGATCTAGTAATAGGAAAATAGTTACTTGCCCTTCTAGATTAGGCCAATATTCCTTATACGACAGGAAAAGTAGGTCCAGCCTAGTATTTTAGGCGGCCTCGCACGATATACAATAGTTTGCATATATTATAGGGGCAACCTAGAATAGCCTAACTAGATATTATATATTATCTAGATAGGAGGAGACAGGTGGGGTACCCAGCTAGGTAGGTTACCTAGGAGAGAGAGATAGATAGTAGGTTTTTCTAGTTTGTTTTTCACTTTTACAGACCATACTGGATTATAGTCTACCACTATCACTACTAGAGCATTGCGCGATAAGAAAGGGAAGAGAAAACTCTATTATACGAACCAGCTAAATACTATACTGGCATAGACTTCAGCCATAAAGAAAATACTTCCAGTATGGATTCCTGTGGATAGCTTGGCATAATAGGGGTCTGAAGTCTCTAACTTCAGTATATTCGCACAATATATAGATAGATATACAAGATAATATAGAGTTACTATTCCATTACACGTGTACATTTCATTATCATGACCTAGGTCCAAGACCTATCAACAATTTCCAACTTCACGCAAGTTGAAGTGAGGTGGCAATTGATGGATGTTGGAGGAAGGACAGGATTGCTGGTGGGGAGAACTCTTCAACTCGAACCTTGGCTATCCTTTGCTGAGGGATAGAAGAGACAACCAAGGAACAATGACCACAAACATGCTACTTGTCTCTCGCCAACGAGAGCCATGCATTCCCCATTCATCCCTGACGACGACCTCAATCCATGGACGCATGAGCATCAAACCAGGAATGCAGATGTCAGAAAGAGAAGGACTAGACTGGCATAGGCGTAGTTGTACTTGACGGATGTCTAGGTCGAGTTTACTTGCACCACTATGCGCGAATCGAACACATACACACATAAGCGTATTCAGCTCTGTACTCGACCAATAGCACTTGGGTATATGAGACTGCATACATCGATGGCGATAGCCTCACTGCGCTACCAATGCCAGTCTAGTTCAAGCTGAGAATCTTCCACTGCTTGAGGGAAAAGACCATTGCATTATAGAGGACAATTTGATATTTCTTAAAGAAATGCGCACGAAGGCAGTAACAATCATTCTACATGGCTGGTGGATTGCATTTTGATATGCGGGGCAATCCTCAGCTCTATGCTGGGAGACAAATGCTGAAAGCACGAGTCAAGTAATATCCGGGATTTGGCTATAGAATTCCTGTCAGAAAGCAACCTCATTCGCACAGTATGATGTTAATTTACGGCACGGATGATTCGCGGAACAGGGAACAGCCTCGCGCAAAAACATGGTACCTTGTTGTGGATCTGAATAATCCTCGGCATGCTCTTACTGCCGCATGCAGCATCACAACGTCTCATTGCATGGCCATCTTTGCATGATTGACCCTAATCAACTCTCCCGCAAGTTGTGGCGTGCTAATACGAATTTAACGATCATGTATACCTACAACTTGAGACCCTGTAGGTTGTTGCCAACGGTAAGTTGGCTATACTGCTGGCCAATCACAAGCGACATCAATATATTCTGTAATATGGAAAGGAATCGGCACTGGCGCACGCACGACTCCTAGAACGTAGCTCACTCTTCTACCGTAGTTATGTCGCTACACCCGGAAAATTTCGTTGAACCTCACCTCATCGTCAATCTTGCTTTTTGTTGTAACTCTCGGTCGCAAGTGTCCTGATGTATTGCTGCAAAGCAATCCGTTGACCAGATCATGACATTCATTTCTTGTTTTTAACACTTAGTCGTTGACATTCTCTTCCATCTCGCCAGCATGAAGATCTCCTCACTCGTTCTCGCATCGGCGCTGCTGCTTGACAACACCGTCGCCCAAAACGATGATATTAGCATGGCAGTACAGATGGAGTCTCCGAAAATACTTTCCGTGTCGCAGAACCCACCTTTAGCGACACCTTCTTCTTCATACTTTGAGAGTGTTTGGGTAAAAGTATCAGCTGGGATAAATACAGAATGTAAAACATGTCCGAACGCGCTATGCTCAAATAAGAATTTCTACGGGAGTCTTGTGATGTTCAGAGCGACGTGTTGGACAAGCGGGCAAAAGATCAATGCTACAGAGTAAGGGTGATTCCGATGGCTTCCAAAACTTGCTGATGAAATGACTAGTATGTGGCTACGTTCAGAGGAAGGATGCTTTGTAACCGCACAAGATACACTCAAATACTGGCGGAATTGTAAGCTTCAGCGGCTCAAATTGTAGCACTGGCTAACCCTAGAACCAGATACAGAAGATTTGAAGCCGTGCCAAAATGTTCCGAAATCAGCTGCGGCACCTCGAAGGATGTCCACAAGGGCTGCAACTGAATGCAAAAGGTGTCCGAACGATCAATGCGAGACAACGAAGTCGTATGCATGGAGGAGCGAAGTTTCCATCACTTGTCGAGCACAGGAACTTCCAAAATGTCTGGAGAATTGTCTTCCTTCAGACATACCACCAGCAAACGAAACTACCGTTTTTCCATGGCTGAAGACAACGGCTAATTGCTATGTCAAATCGAATTCCGTTGCGCAGGCATGGATTAAGAGTACGTATGTCCTCACCTGGTAAGACTATTCTGACCTTGATCAGGGCAGAGCCGTCCCTTCGAAGATTGTGGACCAGTGCCATACCTTGATTTTTCGTTTAGAGCCCCGCCTCCAGCTCCGCCAACAACTGTTACGGTCACTTCCACTCTAAGTCTGTATTATCCCGTAACGACGACCGTGATTGTTCATCAGAATCCGTGTGATGGTCCTAACTGTCCACCCCTCATTTGGGCATTCACGCCTACTGCTGCTTCAACACCCACTCTTCCTGGCACTACCCCTCCTGGCACTACCCCTCCTGGCACTACCCCTCCTGGCACTACCCCTCCCGACACTTCAATCACGGGCCCGACGTCCTCTACGAATCTCACCAGGGCCGCCATCACCATTGCCAGGGGTCAAATGTCTGATCCGTCACCTTCTTTCACCCTCACGATCTCCTCTCCAACTTCTCCTGCGCCCATAACAACTAGCACGACATCTCCAGGTGTCATAATAGTGCCTACGAGTGTTCCAATCACCACTCCTACACCTACAGCCAACCCAGAGAACACTCTCACGCCATTAACGAACCCTGGCGCAACGTCAACCCCAACGACGGACCCCGGAATCGCTCCTGCACCAATATCCAATCCTGGAATCACACTTGCGTCCACGCCAGGCCCAGGACTCACTACAAACCCAGTTCCAGTCGATCCAATTACGGTCACACAGATCCTTACTCTTCCGCCAATAACTCTACGATCGGTAATAACGAACGTGGACCAAGTGTATGCCAATCGAAACTTTACGAAACTTCCAAAATGCAGCTGCGAGCCTACGAAATGCGATGGAAATGGAGGTTCCAGCGATGTAAGTTCTCGCAACTCTGGCTTTCTGTATACAATATCATCTCTCAAAGGGTCATTCGATAGTGTGGAAGTCAAGTTTCAAAATAAAGGTTACCAATCCAAGATTGATAACTTTGGATTGCTGGCAATTTCAGAAAGGGAAAGATTTCCCCAGAATTACATCAACACCCATTTCGGTTGGGGCCTCGTAAATGGTCTACAGAGCGCTTGTAGATTCATTGAGAAATTAGTGTGACGTATGCTAACGTTACCATCAGCAAGCAATATGTAACGCCCTCGCCGCCGAGAAATGTGCAAAGACATGTCGGTCAGCTCCAAAGGCCACTCAAGTGGCTATGGATCCGTTTCAGCCTCTGATGTTGGAGGGTGGAAGACCACCTCCTAATCAAGCTTCTTCTCAAGAACAAACCCCATCTCCCAGTGATCAAGCTGCGGCCTCAGAGCATGCTCCTTCGATACAAGTAAAAGTGAATGGAGAGTGCAAGTGTGCGCCTACGAAGTGTCCAGAGAGTGGTGATGAGGTATGCTTCCCTAATGGATTGCTCCTGGTGGTGTTTTGGAGTGCCGGCTAACGTATGTGCGTGTTGTAGGCCGATGCATGTCAACTCGTTTACAAGGCTTCTTGTTCTCTAGAATGTGAACACGGGACGCCGGCGAGTAAGGTCGTATATGGTGGCTCTACTGTATTGGTAATTACGCAGTTGGTTGCGCCTAGTGCTGTTGCTGTGGTATGATGATACATTTCCCTCTTGTATTCTTCAGTGAATCTTTCTTTCACCTCGATTGGTGTGAAGAGAAATAGACTTGCTGGGAACCAGGTAGGGCGCCCTTTTTCAATTGTAGCTCGAAAGTTGCGTTTGGATCTCTCATGAACCCCTCCCCATTTTGACCAGATTGCTGCTCTGCTTCGTTCAGGTCATGCCATGGTGTGAGGTGTATACATCACTAAAAGTGAAGAGTATCATGAGACGCGCGAGCCACTTCGGAACAACCGCGATTGTCACTTGTTGACTCGGCTCGACTAGGGTCCAGCTTCACTTCTTTTCGTCTTCCTCTGAATATCTACAAGCAGCCGCTCATCGCTCTCACCTTGGTGTACCCATCATGGAATTCCTATCTCCAGCAACACAAAGCCGCCGCCGATGCTATTGGCCTGTCTAATATGCGTCAACGCTGTGTCAGTCTTGCCTTGTAAGAGAACGGGCTGTTGTGGCTTAGGAAAACATACAAACATAGCAGCTTGAATGCTACGGCAATACGCATACGCTTGAATGTTTGCATAGTAATAAGCACGAAGATCTTAGGTACATTGACTTCTTCCACGCTAGCGGCTGTACCCGTCTTCCGCAGATCTATTTTCGGATATCTGATCTCATCCTTTTCAACCTCTTCGGACTCCGACAATACGGCCTCCCAAGTAATGTAATCATACATATATAGTCTCCCTTCCCTTGATTGTAATCCATCTCTTCCCATTTTTATTCCCATCCAAATATGAGAATATAGACCGTACAAATCCATACCCACACATAAAATGACCTCCTCAACCCCTGACCCAACCCTCAACCTCCCCCGCATCCTCTGCCTCCACGGCGGCGGCGTAACCGGCGAAGCTTTCAAACAACAATCGCGCGCCTTGATAGTCCGTCTGAAAACAACCTTTCGTCTCGTCTTCGCCGACGGTCCCTTCTTTTGCGACCCAGGTCCAGGAATCCTCCCCGTCTACGCCGATTTTGCTCCTTTCCGCCGCTGGCTACGCTGGCTACCCGAGCACAAGGAGATCGATGCCGAATCCGCGATAGACGAGGTGTACTATCAGATCAAGCTTGCCATGGATACGGATGATGGAGAAGGAGGGACCGGACAGTGGGTTGGGTTGATGGGATTTAGTCAGGGTGCCAAAATCAGTGCTGCATTACTTTACGAACAGCAAATCAAGGAGGCTATCGAGAAGGGGAGTTCAGGCACGAATTGGAGGTTTGGAATTTTGCTTGCTGGAAGAGCGCCGCTCGTCTCTTTGAGTGACGATACGGCTGGGAATAAAGCATTGGTTCATGCGGCGGAGATATCCGAAGGATTTGAGACCGTGGATCCGGAGGTTTGGGATGGGTGGAAGAAGTTGGAGGTGCCGACTTTGCATGTTCATGGGACGGAGGATCCAGGGCTGCACTTGCACAGGAGGCTGCTG
Source organism: Venturia aucupariae (assembly GCA_003693225.1). Lineage (NCBI taxonomy): Eukaryota > Fungi > Ascomycota > Dothideomycetes > Venturiales > Venturiaceae > Venturia > Venturia aucupariae. The sequence continues at coordinate 60,730 of QWZN01000131.1, read as the reverse complement.
AATCAGTATTGTGACCCTAGTAGTACAAATGTTGTGGAGTGGCCTGGAAATCACAGGGTTCCGATCAAGAAGACGGACTGTGATCCCATTGTGGCAGCAATCATGGATATCGCGAAGAACACGGGTGTGATTTCCTAAGCATGTGTACACAGGCATGTATTCTCATATCATCCGTATATCCACAGATGTGTTGTGGGGTCTTGGGGCTGATTAGTGGACATCTTACAACTCGAAGAGGATTGACTGTGCACGTTCTCGATCACAAATAGTTCGTGTTGGGGGTTATCGAATCCTGCCAACAGCAGCACCTTTTACCTCACTAGGGCTTTTACAGAGAGGTGTCGAAATGTTCCTTCAATCCATCAGCAGTAAGTCGTTTCCTCTCCACCGTCCAACAAGCAACACACTCCGACTTCTTCATCACTTCAGATGCTTCTGGAACCAATTCACTGTCTAATCAATCGTCGCGGTCAAGTTCGCCCCAAACAACCCAAAATGATTGCCAGGAAAATCCTTGAACTCAACACTCTTCACCCCATCCAACGCCTGATGCATCTTCTTTGCAGGCGTAATAGAATCCGTCTCCGCCGTGATTGCCAACAATGGAATCATGATCCTCTTCGCATCCTCCATCGTCGAATACATCGTCATCGCAAGCATGCTCATAGTCGTAACCTCGTTCTTATACGTTGGTGCATTCTTCGTCACGTTCTTTGTCCACGCGACAGCGCCGTCGGAGGTGAGGGCTGCGCGATCACCGGGCTCACCAGAGACACCGATCATTACTCTTGCTGCACCAGGGATCTGGGAGGCTTTGACGTCGGATTCGATGGCATCGACGATGGAGAGGCGGTCGGCCATGGTTGCCGGATCGATTTCGATGTGGGGAATTATAGCTACGCCTGCTTTTACTCGCGGATCAGTCGATGAGACGACGAGGGTGTGTGCGCCTCCCAGACTTGTTTCCCAGGCACCGATTCTTTTCTTGTCGAAGCAGCTGTCTTTGACAATGGCATCGATGCTGTCTCTGTATGTTTGAATCTGATCTGGTGGTTTGATATCTTGTCGAACTTCCCCCGTGCTGGAGCCGAATCCGATGTAATCGAAAGCGAGGGTTGCAAAGCTGGCCTTTGCGAGCGCTTCGGCATAGTCTGGTATCAGCATTTCTTTGACGCCGGCGAAGCCAGGGCCTGTGATTGTGATTGGGAATGGGCCTGGCCCGGGAGGAAGATATAGATCGCCTGCTGATGTCTCTCCTAGAGATGGAAAGTCGAACTTTACGGGCGCAAAAGACGATGCAAGCACGCGAGATGATTGGATGGCCGCAGCCATGAGAAGGGTGGTCATCGACATAGCGAGTAACTTGATCTGAATAACAGAGTCAGTTGATGACTTGGAGTCTCTCGCGATATGCCAAAGTGTTTACTGTCGTATGTCATCTCGCCCTGGAATTCTTTGCGAGCATCGATTAGTATTCCTACCTACAACGAAGCCATGAATCCGGCTGTCACACCAAGCGGAACGCGAATTAAGAGATCGGTCGAAAGTTCATGGCAAGAAGCAACCTATAATTTTCCAGGCACATATCAGTCTCTGGATCGATTTCTAGTCAGTTTGCGCAATGAATTTTAGGAATCAACAAGTGACCTGACTGTCATCGCATTTTCGGATCGAGTGTATCGAGGGAATGAACTAGCATCACGCAGTTCGTTCTCAAACATCTAACGTGTACACAGAGTAAGATACAAGGATGGAATGCATAGCATGGAATAGAACGCTTGCCACTAATGGTCTGCTGGTATGGGAGAAGGGAGGTCTTGAAAGAGTGTGTGAAGATCCTCGAAATTTGTTGTTGAAGATCCAGCCCAACATGAACAATACCAGCTATTCGAAATTACCAAACCACCAAAACTGACACCATCACCATCTCCTCCATAAGGACAACTGTCCCGGCCCGACTTTGATCAGCAATCCGTCCGTAGTGGGAAACAAGTGTCCGTCCTGATCATCAGGTATTATATGTGGGGGAAATAAGCATATGCTAACTCCAAATAAAAGCTTGTCTAATGCCACTGTGCCTACTATGGTAAGTTTTGCAGATACGATCTGCGTGTGTGGAACTGAAGTAGGTATCGAATCGTGTCGAGGGCATGGGTCGTTTCGGCTGTACTCGCGGTGGTAAGACGGTATCTTCCGTGTGGAGAATACTCATGAGTATGATCTTGTATGATGATCAGGCACATGGAGTAGGGAATTATTGAATGGACGGGAGGTTAATAATGTTTTTAAGCGATTCGGATAGGTTGTCTACTAGCTTGCAAGAACATGTAGAAAACGTCAGTACGTTGAGATCGTTGCATTGCGGTGAGGAGGATCGGTCATTCAAAGATGATGACGGAAACCGGCAACTCCTGGACCCTGGAGAGGGGCTACTGGTTATGTTTTCGAGGAAGCCCTTTCTGTGAACAGCCTTCTCTGACGTCTTTTGTAAGTTGAGAGTAGCATTATTAGGCGATATGCCTTCCAGAAGGTAATACCATCTATATACATTACAACAATCCCTTTTTTACCAAAAGAGTAAGCGCAAAAAGGTCTCTGCTCTAGCAGGTAATGTGTACGTCGTCCACAACGTCGCAAACCAATCCTAAATTTCCCCCAAAAAGAATGAACAAGAAGTGAGTTAGGTGGGTATAAAAAAAGTGATCAACGCTGCGTCAAAATTCCCATCGCAAAAGATGCAGGCTCCATCATCCTCCAATCTAGGCGTGTATGTGTATTGACTAATCAAATTAATTCGTCACCGCCCGCTCGCCTGCATGATTCCACTGCTTTTATGACTTCTTTTTCGGCGAAGACAGGACCGGAGCCGTCACACCGGGCAGCGCCCCGTATTCTATCGCATACGTCTGCGATATCGACGAAGCCTTGCCGTACCAGGGGGTGATTCTGGATGAGGTCCCATGTTGCTCCAGCAGGCAGCAATGCGTCGTCTCCATCGTTTGTCCCGTAAGCTGGCGAATGAGCTGTGTAGGCTGGATCCGGTAAAGCATCGGAGGTATCTATGTTGTGCAAAGGCGAATGGTGTTGAGCAGGTGTAATTGTAGAACTCGGTCGCGAAGACGCTCTCAGGATCTCATTCTCGGTGGTCGCTCTTTGTAGTGCGAGTTTGAGGCGTTGATTATCCGATGCTAGGGAGGACGCAGAGGATTCGAGGACATGAAGCTTGGCTTCAAGATCTTTGACATGTCGTTCTTTTCTTTCGCGAAAAGCTCGTTGTCTGCGTGCAGATAAGATTGATTAGTAGTGTGGCTGATGACTCTTACATAGAGTGCGTTCTGTTTCTGATGCGATGATTGTACATACGCTGCTCTGTTTTGTGCTTTCCTCTTACTTTGTGCCGGCGTGAGATTGTCCTTTTCTTCACTACTGCTCCTCCGATCATGCTGGTATGAGTTTTCTCCTTGGTTCAGAAAGTCCAGTCCCTCGTTGCCCATGCCATCGTTGCCCAGTCCGCTGTCCACGCTGCCGATGAGGGGCATTCCATCGCCTGCAGATATCAAGTCGTCCTGAGGGAGGCCGCTGGAGAAGCGGTACGAGTCGAACGGATTTTGCGAAAACACTTGAGTATCCATGGGCTCCTGTATATACGCGGTAGTCAGCTTATGAGGAAGACGATCTACGTGCGGGCAACAAGATTTGGGATACAATTTGAGAGGTTGATTGCTGAGAGGGTTTGGGCTGCTTACAGTTGGGCCAAGCTTTGGATCATCCCCGCTATAAGAAGGTGTAGCAGGTATGCTCATGTGGAAAAAAGGTTGCGGCGACTGCGCAAAGAATGGTGCATAGTCCATGATGGGTCAAATTTCTGCTAATCGAATCTCCTAATGAGCGTGGTAAATGCTCCAACTTGGAGGTAACACTTTTCGTGAAGTTGAAAGTTCGAGGAGACGCGTGGGGCTAAGGTATGTCTTTGAATATCCTGGACAGGCCTACGCAAGCAAGGAGCCGAGCAGCCCTATATCGCCTGAGAGAGGATGATGGGAGAAGACGGGGAAAAGAATACGATGTGTTCTAGAAATCAATGGTGAGGTCGACCAACCATGGACATTGTGTGGAATGGCATCCCTAGGCCCAGGACTTCGAGATGCTGTAGGACCCGAGGAAACGGAAACGGATCAAGCGCCCGCTTTGTGAAGCTTGTCAGTGGGCGTACTGTACTGTGTACTAGGTATCCGTACCGTACTGTGTACTAGGTATCCGTACCGTACTGTGTACTAGGTATCCGTACCGTACTGTGTACTAGGTATCCGTACCGTCGGATGGCATGTAAGGTAAGCACTAGTCTTATCGCAGCCATCACATGACTCGGAATACTTATCAGATGGCATATAAAGTGGTGGAACTTGCCTCATCAACTCGGTCAATACCTTAGCATTCTAAACTTGCATCGTCTTCTTCTCAAGCTTGTACAGGTTTGACTGGCTCGCACACCCAATCTTGATAAGGCGCACTGGATGGGCTTGGCTGGTGGGAACAAAGAAGAGGCTCAGAGCTATAGATACTGAAGATCTAAAGCTTTGGCATATCTCCAAAAAGATTGATATGGTTGGCAAGATGCAGAATCAGGCGTCCAAAGAAACAAAAGTCACATTACAGATGATTCGTCCGCAAAATCAGGAGTGTGAAGAATTTCCACCAATGATCTCACAGTCGGGTCCCTGTTGGTTGAGCAATGGACCGGTTCTCAGTGCCTACTAAATGTTCTTTCCGCATCGAGCTCGTCGTGCAAACTCGGGTATAATTCCGAAAGAAGATCCTCGTCGAACAGTAGTCTGGCCAAATTGAGCAGAAGAGAAACGCAAAATCGTCTGAAGCGTGAGCTCTCATGTTGAAATGGTATTGATAGAAGACATACGGAACCCGGATGCTCAAATCCATGTAGCATCTATGTGCCGCAGCGGAAAAAAAGCATGGTTGATTCCCTTGCGGCGAAGTCGCAGTAAACACCAAGGTTGTTACTCAAGGTACATGACTGCGATTAGAATGAAGAGCGAAGAAGGAAAAACCAGATGTTTATATGGGATTGAACCGGCCGACAAACTGCAGTGACCTTGATCTTGGACTGAGTTGTACAAATCAATGTCCGATGTTCTTTCATGCCATGATGTAGCGCTCTGGTCTGCCATTCGAAATGTGATTCGACCCATAGATAGATCCACCCATGCCCTCACATGGCGTCTGCGACCGGTGAGCAGTCTCTCGGAGAAAATGGCGCGAGATCTGCAGTTGGTGAAAGTCTTTGTGGCTTAGCGTCAAGTTAGACGTGGAGTGTAAGCACTTCCAAATCACGAGGATTCACTTATATAAGCCAACAATTGGCTCGTAGGGGTTGAGTGGCTAGCAGCCAGAATCGAAGTTGATAGTGACTCGCGGTCACTATGGAGAAGAATGCTGGTATAAATGGTTGGAGATGACACCTAGGATGCGGAGACTTGACATACTTCTGGACAGCCAACCTTGTACGCATCACCCAGGCACGTGTTGATAATGAACGGAATGGTGTTTCTCTTGCGGGATCTATGTCCGTCGACACAATGCCCCTCGATCACCTTCAAAGCTACACCTCCAGAGAGGGGTCACTTAACTCGGTCGGAGCAGCTATGGGCCTTGTCTTCGTAGCGGTCGCAGCACCTGGTCCTGATAACTCGTTGCGATTTTTGCTGTAGGCAAGTTTCTTCGAATTTGACAGCCACAGTATTGTGAGAGGAGATTCACATCGGCCTACTCAATCCCAGTCGCTATCATCGTCTTCAACAGCTGCGTTCTTATTGCCTGTTGCGCTCCGGATATCCCTCGACTCATCCTCATCTTCATCTCGGTTTCGACGGAGCCGTGGATCGCCGATAGGTACCGCGCCCACCTCAACAAGAAGTTGTTCGAGGTCTAAAAGGGGCAATATATTAGTGTTTTCTTATGATCTGGCAGAGGGGACAAGACTCAGGGCTTACCTGGAAGTTTCGTCTGCGTTCCTTTCAGAGGCAGCAAGGTGACGACCTGCTTCTTGACGTCTCCATCTTTGTACACCAAAATGGTGGGTGTGTTTCTGTCAGGATAACCCTCGATGCACAGCTCAGCTCGAATCTGACCAAATTTGACATCTCCATATACTCGGGCAAGTTCGCGCCAGAATTCAACCAACAATCGTGATTCCACATTCATGCCCTGTGACGACGTGAGAAGAACAAACACGAAGGCTTTCTTCGACTCTTCCGTCACATCCCTTGTCCAGTCAGGTTTCTGAAGCGGATATACTTGATTGTAGACTGATCTAGTGTCGATACTCGACAGTTCTGCCATTCGTTTTTTTCTGCATTCAGTCAGCATCACGCCTCGCAATTATGTCGTGCCCAAGCTCTTGGCTGGCATCTGGGTGAAAAGCACTCGCCTATAAAAATCCAGGAAGTCATCATCCTCATCGTCCTCCAGTTCTGCCAGCTCATCGAGATCCTTGCCTTCCAATCGGTTTTCATGAGCCAGTTGTCGTGCTTGCTCCAATGCTTCCTGGATCATGGGTGTTGGCGAAGGCGGTTTCTCTGGAATCACACCATGTTTTCTGAGAATATCGTTCCTTCTACGGTTAGACTTCAATCCCTTCCATTGCTTATGATTTCTTTGTTACCATTCCGTATCTTCATTTGGGTCGACTTGGACCTGAATCGGTACATCAGGCATGTTATTCATCGCGGCAGAAATGGAGGGTTCTTTTGGAGTAGCTCAAGATTCGAATGGTGATTTGAGAAGCTTCCAGCAAGTTTCATAGAATTGAGTCTGTTTCTTGTGTGGATGGGGTAGTGAGAGCAGCTGTATCATTTTGTCGCGGTCAATATCGTGCACCGCCACATGTGGCTGCCAAATTCACTTCAATTGTGGATTAGGTGTCAATCCACGACGGGGACAAGTAACATTACCATACAACCGCCAATTGAACACCTAACTCACTTCGCTTACCTGCAGAGACTCTCAGAAGATCCCGCCAGGCCTCCAGTCTATGGTCATCCTCTAGGTCCAGGTCCTGCTCCCACCACCGCTAAAACCCCCTCTTTGGACTCCTCCTGGAATACACAAATCAAGATGGACAAGAAGGATGAGGACGCGGCGATCGTCAAGGTCGACCGGACCCAGGTCTTTCAAGAAGCTCGAGTCTTCAATAGCAGCCCAATATCCCCTCGAAAATGTCGAATCCTCCTCACAAAGATCGGCTTGCTCCTATTCACTGGAGAGAAGTTCCCTACCAACGAGGCAACCTCCCTCTTCTTTGGCATATCAAAGCTCTTCCAAAACAAGGACCCGAGTCTGCGACAAATGGTCTACATCATAATCAAGGAGCTGTCTAATGTCGCGGAGGATGTCATCATGATCACCAGTTCAATAATGAAAGACACGGCATTACAATCGGATGTGATTTATCGGGCAAACGCGATTCGGGCCCTTACACGCATCATAGACAGCTCTACGGTCCAGGCTATTGAGCGATTAATCAAGACCGCCATCGTCGACAAAGTACCGAGTGTTTCCAGTGCCGCCCTCGTCAGCTCCTACCACCTCCTCCCCATCGCACGCGATGTCATACGGCGCTGGGGAAATGAAGTACAGAGTGCAGTTGAAGGTGGGAAATCTGGATCTCTGTTCGGATTTGGTGGTTCAAACTCGGTGCCGCAATCAACATCTTTTCATGGACAATACCACGCGCTTGGACTGTTGTACGAGATGCGGAAAACGGATCGTATGGCACTTGTAAAGATGTTACAGCAGTATTCTCAACCTGGGGTCATCAAGAGCCCAGCTGCAACTATGCTATTGGTAAGGCTTGCATCGAAGCTTGCCGACGAAGATTCAGGCTTGAGGACCCCAATGTTCAAGCTTCTGGACGGCTTTTTACGACACAAGAGTGAGATGGTGAACTTTGAGGCTGCAAAGGCGATGGCAAGCTTCCCAGATCTTCAGCCAGCTGAAGCAGTTCAGGCCATTCACGTTTTACAATTGTTCTTGACATCACCAAGAGCCGTCACCAAGTTCGCTGCTATCCGAATCCTTCATAATTTCGCTTCATTTATGCCTGACGCTGTGCGACCTTGCAATCCAGATATCGAAGCACTCATTAGCAATTCGAATAGGAGCATCGCGACTTTTGCAATAACTACATTGCTCAAGACGGGCAACGAGCAGAGTGTGGATCGACTGCTGAAAACAATATCCACATTCATGGGTGAGATCTCTGACGAGTTCAAGGTTACAGTTGTGGAGGCAATAAGAACCCTCTGCCTCAAGTTCCCTGCCAAGCAAGCTCAAATGCTAGCTTTTTTGAGTGGCATCCTGCGCGACGAAGGGGGCTTTGTCTTCAAGCAAGCAGTGTATGTTTTGGCAAAATCAGCAACTTTGCAGTCAATAGAGTATGCTAACTCGAGGATAGTGTTGAGTCAATGATGGACTTGATCAAATTTGTGCCTGATTCGAAAGAAGATGCCCTTGGAATGCTTGCGGAATTCATCGAAGACTGTGAATTTACTAAATTGGCGTATGTTGATCCATAGCGTTCGGTACTGGATGTGACTGACATGTATCAGGGTTCGCATCATTCATCTCTTGGGCGAAGAGGTAAAGTTATACTCCCCTACTTTCCACATACCCAATACTGATGAAACTTCATGTAGGGACCTTATACTTCAAAGCCAACGAAATACATCAGGTATATCTACAACAGGTTACTTCTAGAGAACGCAGTTGTGAGTAATAACGTGCTGCCAACCACTACATTCCGATCTAATGTTCACTCTAGGTTCGAGCAAGTGCAGTCACTGCTTTGGCCAAATTTGGTCTTGTTGAAGACGCGGAAACTAGATCATCGATACGCGTGTTGATCACGAGATGCCTCGATGGTATGATCACCATAAATACCATCCACCCAAGATGCGACGCTAACTTTTCGCCCAGACGTCGACGACGAGGTCCGCGACCGAGCTGCTTTGGCCCTCAGAATCTGCGATGAATCTGAAGATCGCGATTTTGGCAAACGATTCCTCAGGAACGACTCCATGTTTTCGCTCCCAGTACTAGAGTGAGATCTTCCTCGTAAACTAGTTCCGCTCGAATCACTAATTTCCAATCAATCAGGCACCAACTTGTTATGTACGTGACGAACGACGACCGTGATACATTCTCGTCTCCCTTCGATTTGTCCAAGGTCCCCGTCGTGACACGGGATCAAGCAGCCGCCGAGGAGAGGACGAAGAAATTGACACATGCAACTCCTACATTAAAGGCGCCTTCGGCCGGACCCAAAACCAGCAAAGCGTCTGGAGAAGCCGCCGCTGCCTCAGCCAGCGTTGTTCAACAGAAATTCGTCGAACAACTTCAGCTCATCCCCGAACTCGCTGCCTACGGCATTGTGCTTAAATCATCCGCTCCTGTTGAGCTTACAGAATCCGAGACTGAATACGTTGTTTCCGTCACTAAGCATATTTTCAAGGAGGCAGTCGTGTTGCAATTTGATATCAAGAATACATTAGATGCCACTGTATTGACTGACGTGACAGTCATGTCAACTCCGGAAGATGAGGAGTGCGGACTGGAAGAGGACTTCATCATCCCGGCAGCTGAGCTCAAGCAAAACGAGCCAGGCGTGGTATATGTTGCATTCAAGAAGCCGGAAGGAGCATTTGCAGCAACAACATTCACCAACAGCCTCAAATTCACTAGTAAGGAGATCGATCCAACCACGAATGAACCCGAAGAAAGTGGATATGACGACGACTATGAGGTTGAGCCCTTTGATCTCAACGGTGCCGACTACGTTCTCCCTGCATATGCCGGCAGCTTCGAGAATGTTTGGGATCAGTCCAACGGCGAGGAGGAATCAGAGACGCTACAACTGAGTAACATCAAGAGTATTGCTGGTACGTTCTTAAGATTCAATGTCTTTGGCTTGATCACAGTTAACGATTTTCGTAGACGCAACCGAACAGCTCACGAAGACGCTTTCTTTGCAGCCTCTAGAGGGCAGCGACGTTGCCCTGAGCCCAAGCACGCATACGCTCAAGCTATATGGCAAGACTGTGACTGGTGGTAAGGTTGCTGCTATGGTCAGGATGGCGTATTCGGCAAAGACCGGTGTCACTGTACAGATCAAGTGCCGATCAGAGGAAGACGGCGTCGCCGCTTTGGTTGTGAACAGTGTCGCTTAAGACTTAGTAAGAGGGTTTAATATGTGGGCCGTATTTGTGGGTTACAAGAAGCGAGTTATGAGGCCATGATAGAAAGGCATAGGAAAAAGCGCTTGTTAGGTTCTCTGAGATACAGCTTGAGAAATCCCCGGAGTTCAGCCCTATTTTATCGTATCGCTCCCCATACAGGACTGCGGATGGGCGAAGATCGGGTATTGAGCCTTCGAGCATGCTTCTTTCTGGCGTCATTAAAGGATCTTCGTGCCTTGTGCTCGCGCGTTGCGACATTGGCTTGTGATTTGTTTTCTCGCAAATGAGCAAGTGGGATTGAACGTGTCAAACCGCGATTTCATGTCTTGACTTCTCCGCTATACCGAGTCATCTAAAATGGACGACTCCCTCAGCAACAATCATGAGCCCATTAGGCATCGAGCGTCTGTGAGATCAACACGCGTTTGCTTTGGATGTCGCTCTTGCTATGGAGCTCTCACCTACTTCAACACAGAATAAGACGTCGACTGTCAGGTCCAACAAGAACACAAATAATTTCCGATAGTCATTTGTACCACGCTCTACCTACTCCTCACCAGCGCCATCCTCCTCGGCGCAGAAAACGGCCATGTTCCGGCGTAAGGGAGAAGTAGAGTAATCAATTGGTGGATGTATACTGAAACGAGTGCGCTCTCGCGCCGTATTGACCTGCCGATCTTGAAATACTGCTGGGCCTAGCTGACTCATTCACACCATCTTCTGTTCGAGTGGTATTCGAAGGCCTAGTTTTTCACGGTATAGCAGCACAGTCGGTTGGAAACCTTTTTGCATGTTATCATTAATAGTTACCACTAACTATCTAAAACAACGATTCCTCAATATCCCAGCTCGTTCACATTTCCATCCTCGTCATTGCTCCGTTCCCTTTCATCGCTTACCATTTCTCAGTAAACATAGAAAATATTGGTTTCATCGTTACTTCTCTTCATCTTCGCATTCCTCCTCTTTAACAGAATCTTCGCGAGCCAAGCAGTCAAAGCAGTCGCAACACTAAACCCCGCACTACTCCCCAACGCGATCTGGTACCCAGGCGCATCACTCTTAGGCCACAGATACGGCGTCCAGATGAAACTAGCATTCATAAGGGTCGAAACAATACCAATAGCGACAGCTTTCTTCTCCTTGGTTTGACCACAGGTTGAACCTGTCCAACCGAGGATGAGAGAGTTGACGCCGTAAGTACCGATGGTGAAGATGACCATGCTGAGGTACCGTCCGACGACGTTGTTAGCGGGGACGAGGCAGGCGGCGACGAAGCCGATTGTGGCGACGGCTTTGGAGATGGTAATGTGCCATGTTCTTTCGTTGAATTTCCCCGAGGACCAGGAGACTGCGATGGTGACGAAGCCGGCGATAAGGTAAGGGGGGCATGTGAGAACCAATGTTATAGTCTCGTTGAAGCCAAGAGTCTGGACGACTACGTGAGTTGTGGTTAGCACGATGCAGGCCTGGACGGTTCGTGGATCACTTACCGGTAGGGAAGAAATTCTTGAATCCATTGGCTGCTAGATGGAAGTGGGCCATGATCGCAAAGATCCAGGTCATTGGGTCAGACGAGGCTTGTCTGAAACCTGCCCAGGTACTGACATCACCTTGGTTTCCGACAGTGTCGAGCTCCATTCGGCTGTGGGCAAGTTGCCGCTCGTCAGGTGTGAGCCAGATTGTAGTGAGAGGGAAATCTGGCAGGAGGAAGAATCCAACGACAGCAATCACAAAGGTAACAGCGCCTTGAAGGATGAACAACCATCTCCATCCTACGACCATATGTTAACTACAATCATACGTATTCGGGAAGTGACTCACCAGCGATACCAGCAACGTCATCCAAGCCGTGGAAGATACCAGCTGCGATGAGGCCTGCGAATGCTGTCGCGAGAATGTTTCCAGTGTATAAGATGGCAATCCTGGTAGCGACTTCCTTGCGAGTGTAGAAGATGCTTAGAAGATAGACAGCTCCAGGGTAGTAAGGTGCTTCGCAAATACCAAGGAAGAAACGCGCCATCAAAAGTCCAGTGAAATTGTTGCAGACGGCAGTCAGGGCTGATACTAATGCCCACAGCATCATGGCACAACCCATATACCGACTTGGACGAGTTCGTGTCAAGAACATGTTGCTCGGAATTTGTCCCAGAAGGTAACCGACAAAGAGAATGCTGACGCAGGTTTGATACTCTGGGACGCGTTAGTTTTGTCTATGGAGTCTGGGGCACGAAAAGCAACGTACGAGTACTGGACAAGTTGAGGTCCTCCTCCAGATCGTTCAGGCGAGCCAAGGCGATTGCGTTACGGTCTAGGTAGTTCAGCCAGTACATGGACCACAGCATTGGCATGATCCACCGGTCCAATTTTTTGACAAGAGCTATCTCCTTGGGATCCGTCTTTTCAGCAGCACCAGAGTAGTCTGTCTTCACCACTGGTTTCAGAATCTCTTCATCTTCTTTGAAGGTGGCGGAAGACTTTTCCTGGAAGATGGCTTCAGACTTCTCTTCTACAGGGAAGGATGCCATGATGTGATAGAGTATAACTTCCAGAAGGGAATCGAATGATGTGGTAAGAAGAGGGAAACAGGGTGAAAAACAGTTCTGCAGGAGCAGCTGGAGTCGAAGAGACTGGAGATGAGGCCTACTTATACCACTGACTGCTCCTCTTGGGTATATTCCAGCTGAGCCATCGGGCATTCATTACCGGCATCAGGTAAAGGTCAGCCTTCCCCAAGACGGCCTCAATAACCAGTCGTACCCCAGATCTGAGCTAAAACAGACATGGCTAGTCACACCTAAGAGTCTGCTCGATGAATGGAGGAGCACGGTCTGATAGCTAGAAGTCTGGGCGAAACATCCAAGCATTACCAAGAGGCGAAAAGGTTGTGATGTTGGATGGAGAGAAGAGATGTAGTCGAAGTGTGGAGACGGGAGCAGCTAACTACAGAACCCGTGATCTGCTAGCGCATATCGCGTGTACTATCGGGTCGACCTCGTCTCGCCTCTTCCTTCTCGACATCAACTCTTCGGACGACCTTCTAAAAGCTTTTTAGGTGCAGTTCTCAAGCATTGGCAGACTTGGAAAGCCTATTCTGCTTGTTTTCACCCATTTCCCCGCTCCTTGGTACGCGGGTGCTATGCCACCATTCAGCCGCTTCTGATATTACTGCAATCCTTCCAGTTCACATCCCGCGAAAAGCCCAGAGTTCCTGCTCCTTGGCCAATGAAACATTTTTGGTCATTTGGCCTGATGCAAGATAACGCTTGCACTGATCCCTGGTGTGGACTCTTTCCAAAGGAAATCCTCGGATCCCAAACGACGGAATGCTATTTTTCTTGGTGCTGACCATTGCAGCATCAAAGAAAGTTGTTAATGTCTAGTTTGGTGAGCAGCATTTGAAAGATACAGCCAGAATAACTAGCTCTTCCTGCAAAACAGGCGAGCTTTCGGGGCCAGAGAATTCCACATCCTGTGCGCGATCCACCGCAAGCTGGTGACTCAACCAAAAGCATCCGGGAAGACCCATAATGCGAAGATCATTTGCATGGAAGCTCTGAGTAATGTTGGATCCATGTCGCTACCCCATGGGGAGCGACCTCGAGCGAGAGTTGGAGATCCGAATCACATTCCAGGGTATGACCCACTAGATTAGTTGAGCATCGCATATCTCGGTGCCAACAGGTACTATTTCCGCCGTGCGGATCCTATAGCTCTTATCTCCTCTTTTTCTTCTCTTATACTTTTTCCAACTCTACTAGAAACTATAGATTCTAGCCTTATTACTTATAGTATTAATTATATAAAAGGATCGAATAATACGTAGATATAAGTAGCTTCTAGGTTTAATTCCTAGCGTTTAGTATTAGTATAGTATCTCTCTGTATATAGTATAAGGATAACTAACTTTCTTAGATAGATACTCTAAGAAAAAGCGTAGATAAATAAGTAGAAAGTATTGGAAAAGTTATTAGGTTAGATACAGCGAGGTACAAGAGAGTGACCGGTAATATAATATATAAAGTTAGTTATCCTTAGGCCCCGAATTCGTGCCGAATCTCGATCAGGTATGGATTGTCATGTGGAGCGCCGAGTTTGGAGGGGAGAAAATCGCGTCGCGTAAACTTGCGAAGGATCATCAACACGACGAACGACAACATAACATTCTCGACTGCACAGGACTTTCGATACAATTTCCAGGAATCTCAGGCACTCTCCTGACAACTAGCTGGACACAACAATGGCTTCCACGATACCCCCCGACTCGCAACTCGACAATGACATTGCAACAATACGCGCTCAAAGCAAGTCATCCCTTCCTCACCACACCAGCAATGATTACCCTAACAAACCCACAGTCGCAAGTCTCCGCACCCAAAAAGCCCTCCTCTCAACCACCCTCCTCTCCTCCCCAAAAACCACCCAACGCCTTCTCCGCGCCCCTCCAACCCCGCAACTCACCACCGCCCTCGAAATAACAGCAACCCAAAAAGCCACAAACACAACAAACCTCTACAACTCCCTAGCAGGTATAACCTCCTTCCGCGTCCGAGATCCCGATCCAAACGCCGTCGATGACGGCAAAGTCCTTGGTATACGAATCGATGTCTTTTCAAGCCGGAAGAGGAAATTCGAAATGCCGTATTATATTCTTTTGAATCAGCCCGAGGGGGAAGGGGGAAGAGTTAGGGTTCATAAGCATACTGTTCCTGTTTGTGTGCCGGTGAAGGCGTTGGGGCAGAGGTTTCTGCCGTATTCCGAGGGGGATGAGGAGGATGGTGAGAAGAGACCGCAGGATTTGGGGAAATTTTTGAGGTCGGTGAGGAGAGAATGTGTCTGTTTGCATAGACGGGTTGAAGCTGTGGCAACGCTTAGGGAGGAATTAGGAAGAGAGCAAGGGGTACTGGAGGTTAGGACTTTGGATGTGGAAGGGAGAGACGCGGAAATTGAATTTGCGGATAAGTATATTGCGAGAATTTCTGTAGATACAGATGGGACTATTGACAAGGTGGGTGTCAGACATGGCTCAAGAGGCGGTGGAGCTAGTATACGAGGGAAAGCCATCGAGAGGATGATTCTGGGTGGAGATGGCAGGATTGACAGTTTAACAGCGAGACTGAGAGGCGGTGTGGACATGTAGAACCCTAATCGCGAAATCCCAATCAATTCTTCAATCCACGTCCCAAAAACTCATGGCATGGTATATGTTTTTCACCAAAATCCAAATGAAGCAATGCTCCTGTCAAGCAAGATCGTCCAAAAAAATTCAAAAAATAAATGAAAAATCTCAATTCTAAGCTCTGGCGACGACAAAGATGGCGGATCGCTATTCCTACGTAATCAACCCCATTGAGGATAAAACTTCCCTTTGCTACGGCAAAGCAAAAGGAGTTGGGCGAAGAACAGAATCTACCGTCTCCAAGTAGTAGGGATTTTGGGTTCGAGTAGAGAACACACACCACTCATCGTTGAGCGAGTCCCCACACTTCAAAGAGCTTCCTTCCACTTCTTCCCAGCAGAAAAAAGAAAAGGGAGGGAGGAGGCGGGCAGGGTAGAGCTCGACCCCATCATATAGCATACAAACTGTTTTTCCTGACGGTTTTCATGGTATCTTGATCTCAAATTTGGACAACAAAGATGGTGCATCTGTGGCAGGTTGGGAAACCTGTGTGACACTGGTATTTGCAAGGGTGAATGGGTTTGGCACCATGCTGTCTACAAACAGCAAAGGAGCGAGACAATTGCCAAAGGATGCTTCATTGCCACCCCGTCAATGAACCAAACAACAAAACTGACGAATTAGGCATTACCATATCATACATTATCCGGGAGCCCTTACTCGCAGCCCAAGAAACGACGATGGCCTAGCAACTATCAGAGTGCTTACTATTCTATTCATACACGCCATATGCAAGATGATTCTCTGTCACCATGTATCTCCCAGAATGTACCTTACCTCACGATCAACGAACAACGCCTGTCAAAAACAGCTCGCCAATGATCCAATGAGACGCGGGTTTTGCTTCATGCCCCATCGTGCCGTCAACCAACAGCACGTATGCATTATCGAGAGAAAAGAAAAGCGAACGTATGCTCTAAATCATGACCGCCGAGAAACATAGAAAAAGGGGTATTATTTTGGGGAAAAGGGCAATTCAAAAGGCGCCGGGTATTGTGAGTGATAAGCGCTGCATCTCTTTGGAAGGAGATTCTACTGGAGTCGAGAAGGTAGGCGCTGGTGATTCATGCGCTTTTGTTGATTCGCTTGTAGTCACTGCCTCGGTCACGGAATTGTCCTTCACCGTCTCATGCTCTTCGTCGTGGGTGATCGTGTCTGCTCCGCTGGATTTCGAGGATGTCGAATGACGCAAATCGTCTTGCAACTGTCTCGCAGCTGCATCGTCAATCGCTTTCTCCTCTTCGGCAGTCAAAGGAGCATGTGAGCTCTCCTGGCCTTCCTCGACGTCAGGCGAGATGAAAGTCTTTCCGATCGAGACACGTTTGGTAGTCTTGATACCATTGAACGGATCCTCGGCACCGTCGTGTCGAGAAGGAAGGGGTGGAGCTTGGCTATCGTTACTATGTCGCGGTGGTAGCGCGGGAGCCTGTTGGCTGTCTTCGCTGTCTCGTCCTTTCGACTGTGCAAACATCGGGCTTCGTGGACTGTCCTTTGCATTCAAGTAGGCTGGCACCACGCCTCCTCCTATCCGCTGCCAGAACATTCTCTCGCGAAGCTTGACACTCTCCTCCCATGCAGCGTTAATCTCTTCGTCGGTTTCAGCGCGCCAATGGCCATCACGAACCATTCGCAGGAACGCGATGTAGTCACAGGTCATTCTGACGCGGCCCAGACAATAGTCACACAAAGGATATCGCGCAGCATCTTCTGCCTCCGAGGCCCGAAAACGGTATCGCCTGGCGTACTGTTCTCCTTTGCGATTTTCGCCACACAGTGCGCAAGGAAAGATTGGCCCATGGAATTTGGACATCGACGCAGGCATTGGCTCAACAACAAGGTTGCCCGCGGTGACACTGTTGATGACGGTGCGTTTCGCCATCCATCCAATGCCAGGGGCAGCATCAAGCCGTAGCGTTGGCTCGATGTCTTCTGCGAGGGCGCGCTTGTAGACTGGCGTGTCTTTGAGTGGTGGCACAGTGGCAGTCATGGTCTCTCGCAAAGAATAGCCACCAATGCTGGAAGGAAAGCTGCCAATGGTAGATAAGTTTGGCGTGCCTGGCGAGGATTTGACGGAGTCAGATCGCTCGAGCCCGATGCGATCCAAACCAAGAATATTGCCACTTCCAAAACTGCCACTAGCCACTCTACTTGGAGCTGGTGTAGCCTTGATTGCAGCTTTCAGCAGGTTCCTGAAATCCTGGTAGGCTCCTAGGTCATGACGCAGCACAGGATTGATCAAATGTGAGAATCGTAGCGGTTGGTCGGGCACAACCTCGTCCACACCGGGAAGGACAGGAGTCAAGCTTGCAGACTCAAATATTCTGCTC
This sequence comes from Venturia aucupariae, assembly GCA_003693225.1. Taxonomy (NCBI): domain Eukaryota; kingdom Fungi; phylum Ascomycota; class Dothideomycetes; order Venturiales; family Venturiaceae; genus Venturia; species Venturia aucupariae. The sequence goes on along the minus strand of QWZN01000131.1, from coordinate 42,974 downwards.
ATCTTGTCGGAGGGCGCCATGCCTGGCGTTGAAGGAGCAGTCGAGATTTGAGCGTTGCTCTCGTTCTCGTCACGCTCCGAACTGATCTTTTCAACAACCGCCTTGAGATCCTGCAGTTGTTCCTGGTGCGAATGCAAAAGTATTTCTGCGTCTTTCAACTGACTCCTGAGTTGCTCGCTCTTCTTTTCAGACGCCTCTGCCTCTTTTCGTGCACTCGCCACCATGCCGTTGGCTTCCTCAAACAGTTGAGCTGTAAGACTCTCCAGCTCTTGTTCCATCTGTTTCTTCTCCTTCTCTGCAACCGCTCTCTTAGCTTGCTCCTGTTCCATCTGCCTGAAAGCCTCCACTTTCTCTCTCTCCATCAAGGAACGTAGCTTGTGGGCTTCGGCAGCCTCGGCCATCAATTGCTTCCGTACAGCATCCCACTCTTTCTGAAGTCGTTCCCTCTCCTCTTTGCGCTCTTTATTCAACCGCTTCTGCTCATTATCCCTTAGCTTCTCGGCAGCTTCTATGGTAATGTTTACATCCTCTCGCTTTAGGAGAAGTCCACCTCTTAAGAGCTCTTCGTGCTTCTTCGTTGCGGCCTCCAGTTGCGCAATGTGCTGTCTTGCTATCTCCAATTCATGTCTGGCGCCTTGTAACGAGTCGTCCAGGTTCGTTTGATGGTTGATGGCATTCACTAGTTTCGTACTGAGCATGGCGACCTCGTCAGTCAGGTCTGGATGACGGACTGCTGGAGCCGAAGTAGTGGAATCTGATCGTGACAAGGGCGACGAAGGACTCGGTGTCCTCGGGTCTGGGAGAGTGTTCATGGCGTCGGGTTCTGAACGGGAGAAAGGCGAGGAAAGCGGAGTGTTTGCAACTGTGGCAGCCATGACGGGCCGGTTGAATGGAATGGTCGCCGACGAGGTTGAGCGGAGGATGGCGGGAGCTTTGTGAGAGTGATTTGTTGGATCAGTACCGTAATCACTGTTGGCTCTCGCAGCGAGAAGGCTGCGGAATACACGCATCAGAAAGCATCTTCTCGCGGAAGACGGGGGGAAGTCATTGGCTTGCAACCTACACAGTGTTGGTACGGAGAGGTACCTCGTACTATGCTACGACAAGGCGGTGCAGCAGGGGCCTTTGGGGCTGAACACAGGGCTTGGCCTGTCGTAGTGCGTGCCAGTGGGAACACGGACGGAGGCGATGGAGCATTGGCCGCGAAATTGATTGAGGCGCAGACTACACAAGAGCCTGAGAAAGTTCTTGGGGGAGGAGACGAGCGGGAGGGTTATGAAGGGACGGGAAGAACAGGACGAGTGAGGAGAAGTCGAGGCGAGGGTAATTATCAAGGTGGAAGCGCAATCGGGCGTGAAGTCGACGGCACTTGCAGATGGAATACATCACATTACCTGTTCTACCCTTCATCAGTTCTCCCGTCACTTGTCAACGCTGTGCCACCACCACTAAGTTGGCTGGTTTGGAAACGGCAGTGTTTGACAGACTGAACAAAGCCATCCCGAATAATGGAAATAATGGCACATATGGTCGGACTGGCGGTGGTTGTGCTCTGGCCTGATGCCTCAAGGCATGCCATGGATCGTGATGGTCATGAGGTGGTCATATCTAGCCTTGCCGTCCGTCTGTCCTAGGCCGTCCGTCTGTCCTAGGCCGTCTGTCCAGAACTACTATGGTACATAAGTATCTATAGCCAGACTAGTTATTTATTGTCCCAACCAAGTTAGATATTAGGTCGCAACCTCCAATAGCCAGGCCCTTTCACACCACAATACAACGACACTTGCCAAAAGAGGTTTCTGGTCTAAGCCTCCATCTCCGCCTTATCCCGCATCAAGCAAGCGCCTTGTCATCCGGTGGATAGAGCGGAACCGGCCTAACTTTTTATTCTCCCCGCATCTGCCCTCTTTCTCCCAAACGCAAGCATGGCCGACGCAGATTTGGAACAAGTACAGACTCTCTGCCACGACACTATGCTTCCGACTAACCCAGCTGCAGATTCGCAAGGCCCGTCTAGCACAACTTCAACAAGGCTCCGGAGGCGCGGGACAAGGCAGCGGCGGGAAACCAAGTCAAGAAGAGCAGGCACAGAGGTATGTCTGAACCACCATCCTCACACAAATCTGACTCTATTCTGCTACCAGAGAACAAGAAGCTCGACAAGGCATCCTCAATCAAATCCTCCTCCCCGAAGCAGCAGATCGATTAGGTCGAATCCGTCTCGTCAAGGCGTCGCGCGCATCTGATGTCGAGAATAGGTTGATCATGTTGGCGAGATCGGGTCAGCTGAAGTCAAAGGTCACGGAAGAGCAGTTGAAGGACTTGCTAAGCTCTTTGTCGGAGAACGAGGCACAGAATGAGCAGAAGATTACCGTCAACCGACGAAAGGGAGGATGGGACGATGATGATGACTTGGACGATTTGTTGAATGATGTTTAAGATATAAGATGGAATCCATAATACCAGAGTGCAGCATTGGGCGGTGTTGGAACTGTGTAGGCTTAACCAGATCGGTATGATACGATGGCATGATACGATTTGATACCACGAAGAAAGGCATCAACCAGCGCTTGGACAAGGGATCTTGACCAGCTTGCCAGCAAAGGGGTTGTCTTTGGGAAGGACATATACCCTTGAACAGTTGCTGTTATCCATCAACTTGTTTCACTGGCTTGATAGCCATGAGCAACACAACTTATTGCTGTTATAAACATCGACCTCTGTCACGGTGGAAATGTCCCACTACCTACCACCCGTTTCTATTGAAAGGCTATGCACCTTTACTTGACCTTCCCATGTACCAAAGATGGTACTTCATAAATTGAACTATCCGTATCCCAGATCGATATCGATAAAATCCCAGGCAAACCCAGCACACCACTGTGCCTATATTAGCGGCACTATCCAAATCAAGTAGGATCATCCCTTCCGGCGGCCTCATGCAGGGAAACACATCCCACTGCAGACAGCACAAAACAAACCCACATACATTACAATCGCACAGACAGCCTACTACAGACTGCACATATCGCACACACAAATCCCATTTCCAACCCTCCCATTCCTCCCTTACAATCCCACAATGTCCGTAAAAGACATGACAACCGACCCCGCACACCACGAACCCGCCGACAGTTCCATCGACCATAAAGCCGCCCTCGAATACTGGTCCTCCGTCTCCGCCGACAACGACGGCGTCCTAGGCGGCTACCCGCAAGTCTCGCGCATAGATCTCCAATCCTCGTCCAACTTCCTCGCAAAACTACGTCGGAAATCGACACAGCACTCCCCAGGCAAGCGTCTCACACGAGCCGTCGACTGCGGTGCCGGTATAGGACGGATAACAAAGGGATTTCTGAGTAAAGTGGCGGACGTGGTCGATATCGTCGAACCCGTTGTTAAATTGACAAAGGTGATTACCGAGGGCGAGGAGTTTGAGGAATGTAGGAAGGAAGGTAGGGTGGGCAAAGTGTACAACGTTGGCCTTGAAGATTGGACGCCCGAATACACTTACGATTTGATCTGGAATCAGTGGTGTCTGGGACAGTTGACGGACGCGCAGTTGATGGAGTATTTTGAGCGGACGAAGATGTGGGTTACCGAGGGAGGGTGGATTGTGGTCAAGGAGAATATGAGTACGGATGTGCTTGGGAATGATGTCTTTGATGAGACGGATAGTAGTGTTACGAGGAGTGATGGCAAGTTTCGGAGCCTTTTTGAGAGGGTCGGGTTGAAGATTGTGGCGACCGAGTTGCAGAGGGGGATGCCGAAGGAGTTGTTTCCTGTAAGGATTTATGCTATGCAGGCCAAGTAGGGTGGATGAGGCATGAGGTATGCCGACTGGTATGTCATAAAGAGAGGCACCTGGCTCGATATTTAGGACATGGATTACGTATCCTCAGCAGAGACACGGGATTATGGATCCTTTAATGGTGGGCATCACTCGAAGTTGGTATGTATATGTCTTGGGATTGGTAGGTGGAGATATCTCACTAATCTCTTCACTCTAGTCTATAATGGATTTTTCTCCATTGTACTATCCCCGCTTGATGGGAGGTAAATGTGTCTGCCCATACTCATTGCAGTCCTAAGCATTATAGGCTCATATATGCTCCATAATGCAATACCATCATCGCAGCTCCCGGCCCCGCCTCCATTAAACAGATCCAGCTCAAAAACTCCACAGATGGAGCTCGAGATTTTCAAAAAAATATTACAAGTAATTTGACAGGCACTGCAATGATGATCCAACAAGCATGTGCCTTTCATCATACATGTGATTCAGCTCGATGGTATAAAACATGGCTTTATTACATTTTACGTGTTATTGCATAGACCAGGCACTCACAGTTGCTCGAATGTGGTATCATACGACAAAAAAGACACCAAAAACACCGGAAATAGACAAGAGACGAACGCATGTTCCGTCGATGTCAAAGATTAAAATTTATCACTGATCATCCGAGATACTGTATTTACAATCTTCCGCCTTTTCGAAAAAATTTCGATGCGCAACGCTAAAGTGCTTTCTCAATCAAAGGTTCAGACAATATGGAACGAACGAACCGAGTCCCTCTAATCCCCGATGATATCTGGACAAAGAAAAAAGGACAAATGCTTCAAAAAATCCAGCGAAAATCTTCGAAACACAAATGAAAATGAACAAATGGCAAGAGACCGACGTCCTCTTTATCTTTTCGATGGTAAACAAAATAGGAAATGCGTGGTGGTGGAAATCCGTTCAATCCAAACCATCCCAACTAGGCACCCACTCATCCCCAGGATACCCACTCGCCTTCATAACCGGTATCTCGTCACTGCTTCCACTCGAGTTCCTCTCGTGCACCACCCTCCCAGTGGCAAGCTCACTGACAACGCCTGCCTGCGCCAGGGCCGCCGCAATTCGATTCCCACCAAGGCCCTGTCCACTGACCGCTTGCGCAAGATGGGTGGTCGGTTCGGGCTTTTGCTGAGATAGGGGAATGTGTGCATCATCATCTTTAGGTGGAGGTGGCGGTGGTTGTTCGCTGGTTTCTTCTTGTGTGTGAGGAGGAGGTCGTGCGTGTTCTCTGACAGGGAGTTGTACAAAGGGATCGGAATAGAGATCCTCCGAACTCGATGAGCTTACCGAGTATGGTTGTGGTTGTGATTGTTGATGCTGATACAGAACATGTTGCGAAGGTGGCTGAGCATAGGAATGGGAACGAGGTAATTGGTGAACGCTCATCGGCATACTAGTATTAATACCCAATTTGGGTATACCACGTGGTGGCGGTGCACTGCCTACACCTCTTGATGGAGGTAATGGGTTGATTAATGTGCTTTGCGGAGCTCGATCAGTACTCATTGTTGAAACTCCGGTGACTGATACATTGCTCCGGGAGCGGATAGAAGGATCAAGTCTTGGGTCTTGTAAAGCCTGTTCGAACATGGGAGCAGCGGGTGCCACTGGACTACCATTGTATGAGAGACGTTTGGGCTGGGGCTGCATAAGTTGAAGACGAGCTTGTGGCAGAGGCGGGATCTGAGGCTCATCTGGTCCTGAAGGTGGGGAAAAGGCGGGTGTGTCATAGCCGACCCTCTGATACTCTCCTGGTATACCTGCCGGCTGATACTGTCCCGGAACCCCAACATGCTGATATTCCCTTGCTGCATCAGTAGATTGAGATGGAGATCCAGTAGGTCGATAAATCGAAACCTGAGTTGGGACTATGTGTGATGCCTTAGGTGTTGGATAAGAATGTGCAGTATCTGCCGGAGGTTGATAACGTTGCTGAGGCTGAGACTGGAGGTGTGGATGTGGATGTGGATGTGGATGTGAAGCAGATGTTGAAGGCGGATACCCTGGCGAGCCAAGGGGTGACTGTAAAGGCTGATCCGTTGGCACGACATGCATCTGTCCATCTGATCCTCGCTGCCATCTTTGCGATGCAGCATGGAAAATCTCTTGTCTCATAATTTCTCGATCCCCATCGTCTTCTTGCTCATTCGGAATATTCAACGCCCAAGGTCTTTCTTGATGTTGCCCTGGTGTTTCGTTGATACTGCCCATTCGAAGTCCTCTTGGTGGTCGACCTTGAAGCTGTCCAGGACTCGAGTCTCGTCTGGTACTGACTGGACTGATAGATCCGCCGCTGTTGTGTCGCTGATACTGATCCATAGGTGAGCCTGCAGATATTTGGGGCGACAGAAGTGTCCCTGAGCCCGCAGATTCTTTTCGACCAAAAGAGAGCCACCTGGTCGCACTGCCGGTTGAACCAGCACAAGCTCCTCCTGGGCTCGTAGGCGAGGACACTGCAGGACGATTTTGTTCTGCCACAATTGCATCGTACTCGGCAACCCCTTGTGAGTGGCCAGGATTCCGGTTAGACGGCAGAGGAATGCTTACAGGAGCATAATAGCCGACAGCGGGTGGTGGCTGGCCTGAATGTCCAACGATCTGATTTGGAGAAAGCGGCAGATCCTGTGGTTGCTGTCCCTGCGTTACACTTTGCCATCGGGCAGCTTGTAATTGCTGCTGCTCTTGGAAAGCTCTGTTCGCCGGGCTGTCTGGAACACGATGAAAAATTGTGCCTTTGGGCTGTTCTTTAGAAAGTTTCTTGCCAGTATTTGACGTATGGCCGGTCGTGCCGGAACGGCCAAACAGACTGCCCAGACCAGAAAATCTCTTTTTGCCTGGCACCTCTTGTCCGGCGTGTGTTGACGCTCGGTGTGGCAACTTATCTTTCTTTGATTTCGACCCTATTTTTTGCTGCGAGTCTTGGGGGGAAGGAGGGATGACTGTCTGCGTGAACTGCAACTGTGCAGACGAAGGCTGGTGCACACCAGGTGAAGCCTGATGCGTCTGAAATGGCGATGCAGGGTTCACTTCGTCACTAATTGGTCGTTTCAGGCCGCTCAGAAACGAAGATCTCTTTCTCTTGTCCTTTTTACTTTGAGCTTCTTCCATGTCAACCGTAGATGTAAAAGACTGTGGAGACATGAGTCGTTGAGGTTCTACAGAAGCGGCATCATGCGCACTGATCATACGAGGTGGCGGGCCTTGCATTGTGAGTTGAGGGGCAGCTGGTGCTGGAGATGCCTTTATTTTAAGCTTTTGTAAGAGACCTTGCCTCTTGATAGGATCAACCGGCTTGACTGGTGATTCCTGCAGCCTAGTGCCTTGATGCCGGACATCTGGCGTGCCATGGCGTAAATTCGAATTAACGAGTGTTTGAAAATGTGTCGAAGGAGGAAAGTTGGTCGAAGCTCCCGAAGAAGGGCGATCATAAAGCTGAACAGGACGATGGGGATCTTCGAGATCTATCGAAAGTGATCGAGAACCAGGTCGACTTGCAGGATCTGCCATCGACAGTGGACGTGATGCACTTTGCTGTTCGGGTACTGGCTCCGCAGCATTCTGTATTGCTCCCAGAGATACTTGCCTTGATCTTCGACGGCCCTTTGGAGAGGCATCCCCTTGCTCATCGAATTTTCTCGATATCCTTCGTAATCCACTAGGGGACATGTTTTGAGTACTGTCAAACTGCCTAGACATCCTACGAATGCCGCCGGAAGGAGGTGTATGTTGCGGTTCCTCGGAGGGCGCAACCTGTGTATCAAAATCCAGCGGGTACTTGGCCGTGCTGATCAGCTCCTGGACAGGTAGACCAGAAGGATCGCGTGCAAGTGGAACGAAAGACATTGGTCTCTCCAAAGTTGGCTTTGGCGGATTGTAGGTACGAGCCTCAAATGCGGGCGGCTTCACAGGACTTACAGGCGGGTCTTGCCCTGTTGGACTGTGATCAGCAGAAGACTTTGTGTCTTCCTGACCCATGGAGGAGATACTTGGCATGGAACGAGGAAGGAGCTCCAGTGGCATGGAACGAGGAAGAAGCTCCAGCGACGGAAGCGTCGAAGAAGGCGGCACCATGTCGTCGGTTGCAGCTCCTAAGCTCTTGGTTCGATGAGAGTCATCCGGCATCGGCTCTGTGATAATCATGCTCGGTCCCACTCCAACACCATTCGGCATTGTCTTGGTAGACGTGATACTGGTTCCCCGAGGTCGCCCATCGCCGTTGTCGTGATCAGCTTTGCGTTGTTGGCCAGGTACCTGAAGTGATTGTCGCACCATACTTGCTCTATCAAACTTCTTGGCAGCAGTTTCCGCGACCAGGAAGTCGTGCGGAATTTCCTGAGTAGCATCCCCTTCCTCAAACTGAGCTCTCATTTTCCTGTGCGCCTCTGCAATTTCAGCAAGGCGATCAGCGCCTTCTTTGAGACGGTCATTGGGCTTCAGCGCAACATGTCTAGTGGGCTCTGGGCTCGTCTTGCTCTGGAGTTGTACAGTCTGTGCATGCTGCAGTACTGCTGAAGGGCCGCTAGTGTCCCGATCATGACCGGCAGATTCCGGGCTGCCAGCAGGAGGATGGAAATTGGCGAGATCATGGACTTTCCCTTTGCCTTTTGGCTCCCTGGGCTTGGATACTGCACCGAATCCAAAGGCCGTTTCATCTAAGACAGCAGCAGTAGCACCGCTTTCTTCGGCCATACTTACTCCTTCCCAGCTATCAGCGAAGGTTTTGCTTCCAAGACCATGAGATGATCGTGATTCCGCGTTCTCAGGTAACACAACCTTTACGGAATCGTCCCTGGAAATGTCTCCATCAGAGTCCCCACTCGCGGGTAGGGGCAGGTGAAGATTGTTCTTTTCGGGCAATAGAGGCAGACCAGCATCCTTTGAAACGGCGGGAGATGAGGGTCTCAGTGGATGACCCAGTGTCTTGATATCATGTGCGAAGCCCTCGGAAATTGCATCCTCTACAGGAGATATCGGGGATACAGGATCGTCCATGTCAATATCTGGGACAGTCACCTCCGGCTGTAACATGCTGACAACACGCTGATGATGGGTCAATCTGTTGGTTGCTCGGAGCATCAAAGTGTTTTTGTCTGCAAGTAGAAAGCCATAACCTTGAGTGGGGGTTCGGTCGGTGTCGACAGGAGGTATAGAATGTCCAATTACACTTTCAAGAAGGTAATCTTTTGATGACATATCTAACCCCTTTGGCGGGTTATCAGACGCACGTGCACTTCTCGATGGACTTGGGAGAACTCCAATTCTAGTTGTGGAGGACTGATGGGTAAGAGAACGGTGTAGTAATGTTTCAGGTGTTGGATCCGAGCTCAACATAGGAACAGAGGTAGGCTCAGGCCAATCCTGCCCGTGGACTGGATTCACACTTCGAGGTCGCTGACCGTCCGAACTTGAAATCTCCGGCATGGGCTCGGCATGATCTGTAAGGATGACGCTAGCTGGTGGTGACACCCGGTGGAATGGCGAAAAGGAGCGTGAAACACGTTTACTGGAGGGCGGGCGAGAGTCTTGTGAAGTAATAGACATGGAGCTTGGAGTTTGGGGACGCGAAGAACCCTCTTCGTCCTACAAAGCAGAGAACATAAGCATACATTCTCTTATCGGGCACTAAAACAGGGTGATGGTAATTCAAGGGATACAGTACAGACTGGATGACCGAATCGCCATGTTTCTCGTCGATATCATGCCGAACTAAACGCCAAACGAGCAGATCAAGCCATCAAGCCCGCTGTGGTCGGCCAAAAAGCCACACTCCAGTCTCCAAAGAATACAAAGGAAATGAACAAACATCGCGCAAAGAAAATCAATCTACCTTGTCAGTTCCACTGCCTCTAAACCTTGATTTGCCCTTGGAGAACAAGCCTTTGGCTTCCTTCATACCCTTACCGCCCAACACGCCAGCAGATTTGAGGATGTCTTTGCCAAGATCCTTGCTCTTCCCGGTTGATGCACGCTGATCACCAGTGCCAGCAGAGATAGGACCAGACTTGTACTCTGCACCGGGATCAACGTAGGCGCTACTTGCCGGACTGCTCTCTTTCGAGGTGAAGACTCTCGAGATGGATGCATTTGTTTTGTGCCGGGGCCCAGGTGGTCCAACAGGATTCATAACAGGGCGAAGAGCGGCTGCCGCGACTTCTCGATGCTCAGGATAAGCTTCAAGCGTACGGCTCAGCCAGCTGCTAAGTCCAGTATTGGTGTTCGCGAATTGATGGCGAGTTTCCTCATACTTGGCAATACGAGTAGGCGTGGACTTGATGGCCAGGATTTCGCGAAATGAGGCAGGTCTTGCTTCCTCTTCAGTCTTCGGTCGCGGGCCTGATGGTGGACGAGGTCCGGCAGGAGATCCTGGTATCGGCGAAATAGGGGATACAGGCTCGCCCGCGATTGGACTGAGACCACCATGGACTCCGAGTTCACGCTGTGGGGGCACATAAAGCTCTGGAGCTATGTGACTAAGCCTGTTGGGGGTAGTCGGAGCCGCCTCCACAGGAGTGGGCAGCTCGCCAGGCTCAGCATTGACGATGTGAAGTCCTGCTCCGCTGAGCTTAGGATTTAGCGAGAGAGGGTCGACCTCAGGCTGAAGGGTAGAAGATCGCTTGTCGCCATCAATTGCAGTTGATATAGTTGGCGCTGGATGGACAGTCGATGTAGACAAACTGCTCGACTCATGGTGAGCAGCAATTGCAGCACCACCTCCAAGGACTGCAGCCGCTGCTACTGTCGCAGCCGCTTGGTCTTCTCTCTTCTCCCAGCTAAAACGTTTGTCTAGGAAATTTGGTGATGTCGATTTTGAACGAGGTTCCGGTGAAGATAGTGGCAGGACTACTGATGCCGAAGCTTCTTTACGCGTTGGCTCAACAGTCACTGCCTCCTTCTCGTCGTCACCGACGGCCCAATAGCCATCATATTCGCTTGGAATGGCGTTACTTGTTCTGTTAGCCCCTCGCGCAGTTGCTGAGTCCTGGGCCAAGGCACTCAACCGAGCATCACCTTCAGGACTCAGACTTCGCACAATCTCCCGACGTAGGCGATCGCTCTCGAAGTCTCCAGACCCTGATTCTATGCTTGGCTGTGTGTCAAAGGTTGGTCTCGATGGCAGAGGTGAAATAATCTCTGGCGCTTCAGTGGCTAAGTCGCGCTCCTTGGAAGGGACCAATGGTTGAAAATCGTCACCCTTGGGTAGAGGTGTTGGGGGAAGAGACGATGTATTTGTGTCTAATCGTTCGGGAGGAGCAGGTCGGTTGTAGACATCGCCACGAAGGCGATCACCGGATGGTGCACCACCCGCAGGCTCGTCGCTTGATCCCAGAGAGCTTTTGAAGGCCTCGCCCATCGCAGCGCCCGCAGCAGCAAGGGCAGCCAGAGGGCCAGCATGTGTGCCGGCCAGATCTTTGCTCTTGACAGTGTGTTTGGCGCTTGTCGGAGTGAAATCTACATCGCTTGATTCCTCAGGCTCGTCTTTCGCAGGAGTTGGGGAAGAAGTCGGCACCTGAGGAGCGGCATCAGGGGCTTTAACGGGAGAAGCCGATCGCGTAGAAATATAAGAGTCAAATGCTCCAGGTAGCTTGGGTCTGAAGCTGGTTTCTCTTTCTGCTTGAGGACGTTCAAATACAACAGGCTTGAGAGTGATGGGAGCCTCGTCCTTGATTGGCGATGTGCTCCTGCTCCTTTTAGACCCCACAGACTCAGCTTCCCACGATTCAACTGAGCCTCTTCGCGTTGGGCTAGCGTCGAATCGTCCAGCAAGATCAGCGACCCGGCCCTTGCTTGGCGACTCTGCCCGAGTGATCTTTGGGCTTGCAACGGGGATATCAGGTTTGTGAGAATCGATGAATGCGCCCTGGGCTGACTTTTCGACAGATGCCAAGTATGAAGCGTCTTTGTCAGGGCTGGTGGCAATAGCTTCCACAATATCTGCTTCTCGAGCCGCAGGGTTATTTGGTCCAACCTCGGCAGCGACTCCATGAAGAGGTAATTGCGTATTGGTCTCCACTGCTGGTGAGCGAGCAGGACTGTTGTTCGGACTTGGTGTATTGAGATCACGTCGAAAGCCGGGTGTAAATCCGATGGGAACGCTATCTTGCATTGCCTGAGACGTTGGCCTTGATGATCCTTCCGCTTCTTCTTCTTCAATGGCTGGAGTGGCTTGCCTCCGTTCAGCGAGCTTTGCGCCGGCTGTTGCGGAACTGGGCACGCGACTCATGATTGGGCTGATATCTGAAGTGCCTGTAGTGTTGCTTCGAGACACGCTCGAGTCCATGGCATCCTGTGACCGGAGACTATCCTGCTTTGATACTTCCTGAGTTGTATCGAATGCTTGATGCACGAGAGATGTGAATCCCAGAGAGGGTTGATGTTGCAAAGCCGGATCGTGTTGCCCGCTGATAGGTGAAAGACTGGAAGCTGGAGCAGTAGCGGTCGTGCCTGAGCTCCCGCCCATTGTCGAGCCCCAAAATTCGTCGCCAAAGCCAGTGTCTCCGCCAATACCTGTTGGCATGGCCAGACCAGCAAATGACGAGCGCGTGCCAGCTGAGGTCGTTGCAGGAGCGTTCACCAAAGGAATCCCCGGAAGACCATGCTTGCTCTTTCTCTCCGCCACGGTTTCCAAAGGTGCTCTCCCTTGCACCGGGCTTGCCGCCTCTTGGCTAGGATCTGGGTCAAAACCTTGCCGTTGAGACTCTAGAGACCGCCTCTGTTCTTCCTCCAAGTGTCTTTTGTATATGTCGGCTGGTCGAATGAAGGAGGATGGAGGAGAACCTGGAAGGGGAGGCTCGACGGCTGACGCATGCTGTGCAACATCAGAGCTCGCTTGTCGGAGAGGAAACTGTCCCGTCGGAGAGGCAACAGCCGGTGAATTTCCAGCTCTCAAAGGTGTAGGCAGTGCAGAGGGCGAGAAGTCGCGTCGGTGTTCTGGATTTGTCGAAGACAAGTCACTGGAAGCACTAGGCAGTCGCATTGCAGAGCCGTATTGATTCGGACTTTCTGTTGCTGGCGCTTTTCCAGCAGCTATACTCGTCTCAACATGCAGAGGAACTGTGTGGCTTAGCGAGACGTTGATTATGCGTCAATATCACTTACCATGGACTTGACCAGGGGCCTGAGGAGCACCAGGTGGGATCTGAGGGAAGCCTGACGAGAAAGCCCGTCGTTCGTCTCCAGCATCGAATGAATTCCGGCGGTCATGTCTGACTGACGGGGGAACTGGTTGTGTGAAACTCCTTCCCGTGTGCTGACCTGGTAAAGGAGGAAGAGGTGCGTCGCGGGCAGCTTCAACACCATATTCGTCCTCGTCGTCGTATTCGTCCCAGTCATCTCCTCCGTACGATGGCGCTTTAGCTTCTACCCATTTCTTTGTCTTTGCGCGATTGACGTTTGTCTTGAACGAAGGTGCCTGGCCTTGGGCGTATGGAGCGGCAGCTCGTCGGTCGCTACCAGTCGCGTTCTTAGTTGTGGCACAGACAGAGCAAGGAGAAGCGCTGGAATCTTACAATGGTGAAGTGACTTTGTCTTCTTTATCACCAAACTGATAGGGCCGGGACATGGTGCTCTTCCGGCAGAAGTCTTTGGAATGGGCGGCAGGAGGTGTTCTTCATGGAGAGGAGGTGGAGTGCTGCAGTAGTTGCGTAGAGCTACTATTTGTCTGCCAGGATTCGTCTAGTTCGACAGTTGAGAGATTCGTACGCCGTTTGGTCTGGAGGCGACAATCTATTTGACGTGACGCGGCTTTTCAATTATTTCGGCTGTTATTGTGAGAGGCAGAAAGGAGATTGTCTTTGCGGTGATAGCCTTCCTTCAGCCTCATATGGTGGAGCACTATTTAAGGTATTCTACTGGGCTCTCGAGTGGTAGTAGCATCTTCACCGGTGCTCATGAAACGCGGCCTTGTCTACCTTGTCCGGCTCCTGGCCTACTGTGTACTCAATCTCTCCGTGGATATCCATTGATCTGATGATCGAGGTAGGTGTAGGTAGATCAACTGTGAGACAGATAAATGTAACTGGAGTATGTCCTGGAATGTTGAACTCTCAGTCCATGTTAGCTCGCTCTGCTCTTACTAGTATTAATACATACCGTAGTATGATAGTAATTAATACATACCGTAGTAGGATAGTAATTAATACATACCTACCGTAGTATGATAGTAGGCAACCTACTAGTACCTACCTAGGTATGATACTCAATTGTCTTTGCACCAGCCACACCATCCTGAAAGCGGTAACATATAGTACCACGTTTTACCCGACACCCCTTGCGACTTCTCAACTCCATCTCCAACCTGGTACAAGGCCACAATAATAGAACAGAGCCCAAAGACACGTCTCCCTTGATCCAATACACCTTCGTCATGGCGCGCATAAACATACAAGACAGGACCCCCGAATTTCGCTCCATCCTCCAGCAAGCATCACGCAACCACGCCAACAAGAAACTCTCCCAACAGCGGCAGTCTCTCCTCACGCCTTCAGAAAAGGCAAACGCAAACGGAGCCCCTCAAAATGCCTCCATCGGACAGCGCTCTGAATTTGCGCGGCAAGCCGCAGCCATCGGTCGCGGCATCAGCAGCATCCAGGCCAAATTGGGGAGACTCGCATCACTAGCCAGGAGGAAGACACTCTTCGATGACCGGCCGGTTGAAATCAACGAGCTGACCTACATTATAAAACAAGACCTCGCGAAACTAGACCAAGATATCCGAGCCCTCAAACAGTTCTCCATAGCTTACAAGCAATCCGGCGACCAAGAAGGCGAGCACAATAAGAACGTGTTATTCCTACTAGGAGGCAAGCTTGGGGAGGTCACAACTGGTTTCAAGGAAACCCTTGAATTGCGAACGAAGAACATCCAAGCCTCGCGATCGCGCACGGAAAACTTCATCTCAAATGTCTCTGCGCACTCAAACCCTACCAGCTTGAATCCGTCGAGGACGGATTCGCCTCTCTACCAGTCAGACCAACAAAGACAAGGTCAATCGCTACAACAACAACAACAACAACAACAAGGCCCGAGAAGTCGTTCGCCTTATCAACACACCCAAGCAGCACAATCAGATATTCTCTCCCTGGACATGCCCGAATCGTCTTCCTCCTCCGCCCTCGCTCGAACGGCTCCCGCTTCCTCGCAACAACTCATGCTCATGGAAGAAGGAGCAACATCAAACACCTACATCCAAGCTCGTGGCGAAGCGATCGAGACCATCGAACGAACCATAAATGAGCTAGGTGGCATCTTCACCCAATTAGCACAAATGGTCACGGAGCAAGGCGAACAAATACAACGTATAGACGCTGATACAGACGATGTCGTTGAAAACGTGCAAGGTGCGCAGAGGGAACTTCTGAAATACTGGAGTAACGTGAAGGGCAATCGATGGCTGGTAGCGAAGATGTTTGGCGTGCTCATGATATTTTTCTTACTTTGGGTACTGGTGTCTGGATAATCGACTGGTTTCGACTGATTGATGAGTGATTTTGTATTATAGTAGATTGTATTCTTTGTATCAAAGAGATCCTTGCATATACAGGAGTCATGCAGTTGATGGTCATTTCTCGTTGGCTGGTCTGACTGCCGTTTTGGATTATAGAAAGCTTGTAATGGAATGACATGGTATTGGACACGATAGGTATCCAACCTTTCGCCTTCGGAACCTGTTTGTCGGGATCCCTTTTCTTTAAATATCTTCATCAGCAGGTTTCTCAGCATTATCAATGATCAAGATGGAAGATGCAGGTCGCACATCGACTGTCTCTTTTTTGTGTGTGATACACCCCAGTACAATTCGGTCGCCTTCCGATGTACGGCTCTGGATCTTGTCGCCATTGATATGGCATACAAAGCCGTGGTTGACAAATACCCTCACTGGCGGGGGTAGGATATCACAAAATATTTGGAGAGAAGGGTAAGATCTGAGCTGAATAACACCTCATCCGGGCGTCATGACGCTGACGGCAGAAGATATCTCACTGAGGGTTCAAAATACCCTTAACAAGTTCAAATGGTACAGCAATGTTGAGGAAGTTTGAATTAAAAGTCATCTGTTGAGCAGATCGATCTTCCTGTTAGTAGACAAATCCTACCAAGGTTCCCCAATGCGCTGCTCCTGTATCATGTTCGATGCGCCGCAATGCCCAGAGATAGGTAGATCAATGATGCTGAAGTGAGAGTCAGTCAATTCAACCAGCTGAGGGCTGGTACATACCTTGCAGTCAACCCCAGATACGTCAGAGACCATGAAATCTGAAAAGAGCCCCATGTCCGTTATTCCCCAACCTTCATATCCCACCCTACTCCCTCATCAACTCACACATCTCCGCACCAAACTCCTCTTTGGTGAATCGCTCCTCACCATCATGAAACTCAAACATCTCTCCAGGCCAGCCCCGCTCAGCCTTATACCTTCCACCCTTCGCCAACAGCAACACATCCTCCCAACTCTTCCCATCAGTCCTGTATTGTCCCATCTGCGAAACCCAGACATGAGCAATAGCAAAGAAACTCGCGGCAATATCTCCAACACCATGATCACATGGTACATATTCTCTCTCGCTGAAGCGACGCTCGATGGAACAGATGTTTAGTGAATCCAGATTTTTGGCGTTGATGAGGGCGGTGAATGCGGGTTCTGTCATTTGTGCTTCTCTGCCCATACTCATTGTCTCAATGGAAATTTGTCGAACACTCTCGATATTGCTTTTGCCGATTTGGCAGAAAAAGCAGAACATCCCATCTAGACTCATGAATTTGATGGGTTGAGCGTACAGTAGACCAACAGCTTCAATATGGATTTGTTTGCAGACGCGGAGGAGATTGGCATTGACATCTGCTTGGTGCTTCTTCAGTGCTTTCTCGTACCTGCAAGGTGTTAGCGACTGGATGGCTTCCGGGATGAGTTAGGTTTTCGCACTTGTGGTAGTAGCGACAGGCGACACGACGTCGGGGTTTCTTTTGAAGTTTGTCTGTAATCATGAGTTGCTCATCTGCCTCCAACGCAAATTTGTAGATGCGATTTCTCAATTCCGCTGGCAACCGCATGAATGGAAAGGGTCGATACGGGTGCAGGCGACGGCGCTGTATATGTGAGTTGGTAACGACTTGGGATCAGAGATGAAGGAGGTTACCCTAAGATTGTGGCGGGCCATTCTGCCAATTGCCTCGTGTACTTCCTTGCGTGAAACCATCTTGCTGTTAGACGTTCGAGTTTGAGGATAGACTTCTGTTTGAAAGTCCTACACCCCTTCAAGTCTGTAGCCATCAGGCTACCAGCCATGCTATTGTTGGCATTGGAGTTGAATAGCAAAGTGACTGTCGAGTCAAGATCCTATTGTTACTTCGTGACAATGGTTTAGCAACACGATTGCTTGGTATCAAGCCAATAACTCCATTGACGACGAGGAAAGAACAATGCGCCGAGCATAGTCATGAAGAGGAGACGACCGATAGGAAAAAAAGACGATTCAGGACTGCACCGAGATTGACTGGTCTAGGACAATTGTGTTCGCGTACTGAGAGAGAGGTCTCGAAAAACTAAAGGAAAAATTGAGCAATCCGAATTTCCTTTCCATAGCAAAACACCAGATCCTTTCCGCAATAAACGAGCCGTTGTTGACGAACAATAAAATAAAATTGCTCGATGAGAAGCCTGCGTACTCAGACCGGAATCTCATATTAGACCCCTTTGCCATGCCAGCTTTCATGACGTTGAGACTAGTCCACATGAAATAAGACCAAGTATGCTCATTTTATACTACCAGTGAGAGTGAGTAAGTGATGTTCCAAAATTGCACAGTGCTTGCATAGCCACTACATTGCGCAAAGCAAATCGATCTCGGCGCAGAATTTGGCCTGAGAAAAGGGTGGGAGCAAATGCCAATACGGGTTCAGCCACTGTCCACATTGAGCTAGAGAGAGAACATCTTTCCAACCTTTGCCGTCGACCCTAGATCTGCCCATCTGCTCAAGCCAGATATGAGCAACTGGATAGAAGAGCTGAACCAGCTTGCCGACATCGGCATCAGGAAAATGGCTCTTATGGCTGCCCTCGTGGAGTCGGTTGATGCGCAGTTCTTTGAGATTGATGGCATCGATCAGGAGTGTGAAAGCGGGATGAGTGAAAGCTGAAATTTTCCCGACTTTAACAGTGTCGAGGATGACAATTTGAAGCATACGGGCCGCATGCTTGCCAATATGAGAGAGAAAGCACACCAATGCGGTCTGACCGTGGCCATAGGGATCAGAGAACTCGATCGGTTGGCCATAAAGAACTGGAGCTGCCTCATAGTAGACCTGTTTGCAAGTACGCAAAATGCTGTGACTAATTCGCTGTTGGTGGAGGGATCTTTTGGTGCGAGTAGCGATGTGACGACGATTCTTCTTGATGGTTGCCGTGAGTTGGATGGGATCGTCAGGAACGAGCGCAAGGTGATAGATTCGATTTCTCAGTTCAGCAGGCAGCTTGAGGAACGGAAAGGATTGGGAGGCCTGAAAATCTGAGTGTCAGTGGAACAAGATTTTATGACCGTAGCTGCGACGGGTAGTGCAATTTTGGCTTACCAGGTCATGGTCCGAGGTCGGCTTGGAGCGCTTTCTACGCCTGATGGACGACATTCGTGGCGCAGTGACGGTAACGCTGTCAATAAAGTTTTCTGCTCCTTGCTAAAGGGATGACTGCTGAGTGAGAGGGCAGAGAGATGTTGTTGAACGATCATGTGGGGTGGAAAATGCGAAATTGATATTTATTAGAGATCTGGTTCCAGAGCTCATTTATAGGATGAGATCTGACATTTAAGTGAAAGTTAAACGGCTGTGAGTGATTCTTTTCCGGGTTGCAGAGTGCTGGGTGACCGTTTACTACTAGCACAGTAAGTCCATCTACCTAGGTATCCACTGCCCCTCGAGGTACAGCTCAACCAGAGTCATCACCTGCAACTTGGAATTGATATCAATAAATTTCTGTCAACTGAACTTTCAAAGAGCCTCAGAAATGTACCTCAATCGATCCCCAACTGAGAGACTTAGAGCAAACGGTATTTTTCGTTACTGTGTAGCTCGAGGGACACTGAATCAAAGAAACCGCATGGGGAATCTTGAAAGCCTCCAGCATTCGGGCACCATCGCTGCGGGTCGGTTTGTGCGGACTGTTCAAGTCATCAAAGAAGCATACCTCCACTCCAAGTCTACCTCTGAATACCGGTTGTCAAGGCTTCATTAGAGTATCGACGTCCTTCTGGTTTCCCCTCTGGATCTTGACTTCTCCGTCATCTGCCTCCTTATTACCACTATTCGCTTTCCTTGCCTCGGCTGCCATTTTCTTCATCTGTCGCTTTGACAATGGTTTGTCCGTATTGTCCTTCTCTGACTCCACGGTCATCTCGGCCGCCTTCCTCTTCCCCTTGGCCTGGTTCTTATCCTGCTTTGTGGGAGCACTCTCTTTCACTGGCTTCTCTCCTCCATAGATCACATCGATGACACCCCTGTAGCTTGTGCGCTTGATTTGCGCAGCGACAGCACAGCTCCTGGCCTCCTTCGTTACAGCTTCCATGCCCCTCTCTTGGCCCAGTCCCCAGATTGCAGCCAGATTGACGATATCTGCTGGGCCTCTGCACGACAAAACACTTGCAGCCTCACTGGACATGACCAACCCTCTTCCTCTTGTGATCTTTATTAAAGCTGTGGCATTCTCAATGACTCTCTGTCTAGAAGTGCTGTCAAAAGCCACGATTCCTGGTCCGTAGCAAAGCTCAATACGAACTCCTCGCTCAATTGCTTGTGAGAACATCTTGTATTTGAAGTGAAAAGGGTAGCGGATTGTGAGGTCGAGCGAGATGATGTCGCAATCCAGGCTTCCACACGCGTGCTGAAGTGTCTTTTCATCTGTGGGCCGCACGGCGAGGATATCATATCCTGAAGACGGAGACGCGAGGTCCTTGATACGGTGGTTCTGAGAGCTGTCCTGGATGATCAAAGTAAGGCGCCGAAGGATTTGAACTGTAGCAGGTACGGTGAAGGGCAGGGTCGCTGGAATGGGACATGTCTTTCCAAATCAGTTGAAGTACTTTCAATCAGATTTTTGAAAGGAACTGACAATGTCGATGGGGAATTTCCCTGATAAGATATGGCTGAGAGCCAGTATATTGTATCCTACTTGGAAGACATTAGCTTGCGCCAATGTTTGTTGATAACGAGAAGAAGATAAGTACAGTCGGCAAGGAAGGATATCTTTCGCTGGAGATCGGCATCTCTTGAAGTCCATGGGACATTCAAATCATAGTACATTGCTGGTATAGAAGGTTCGAAAGAGATGCTAGGGTCTAGCTTCTGTGTACGGAGGAAGCTTTCTCGGTACCAGAAGCAGCATTGCTCGACGGTTGAGATACCAACCTTCCTTGAAGAAGGTGACAAGATGATAGTGCTAAACACACGATGGGAAACCAATGTGCGCTCAGTTCCCGGCAGTGTTGATCTACAAAGGCAGGAAGGAGACGTCAAAACTTGACTTCCTTCCCCCACACTCGACTCTTCAACGCCATCCCCTCTGCCATCACCTCCGACAAGCCTTGCGGGAAAATCAACACCACGAACAGCGAAAGGCACAAAGCCTACGCTCCATTCATATACACCACCACTCTCCGCCTCTCCGTCTTATTCAGCTGTACCATACTCTTCGCAAGCCCGAGCCGTCCCCATCTCTCCACCTGCATATCGAGTCAACCTCCGACACAGCCCGCTATGGCTCGCGTATACGCCGATGTCAACGCAAACATGCCTAGGTCCTACTGGGACTACGACAGCGTCAATATCTCCTGGGGAGTCTTGGAGAATTACGAGGTGGTGCGCAAGATTGGTGCGCATGCGATTGCCATATCCACAGTTGGCCGAGAACGGTTCCACTGACATTTGATGAACAGGTCGAGGCAAATACTCTGAGGTCTTCGAAGGCATAAACGTCGTCAATTACCAGAAATGCGTCATCAAGGTCCTGAAGCCGGTGAAGAAGAAGAAGATAAAACGAGAAATCAAAATCTTGCAGAATCTCTCCGGAGGTCCAAATATTGTCGCACTCCTGGACGTTGTGCGCGACAACCAGGTCAGAGAACTCAGCAAGGAGGAGCGCGTCATAGAGGAAACTGACATGGACTCATGGCCGCAGAGCAAGACGCCGTCCCTTATCTTCGAATACGTTAACAACACCGACTTCAGGAGCCTGTATCAGAAGTTTACAGACTTTGATGTCCGCTTCTACATTATGGAGCTACTCAAGGTATGGACAAGGTAGCTGTATGGCAATGACTGCTGTCTGACCTCGAGACCAGGCACTCGACTACTGCCACAGCAAGGGAATCATGCACCGTGATGTCAAGCCACACAATGTGATGATAGACCACGAGAACCACAAGGTGCGTTCTTCTGACATGCTGTCTAACAGTCTGTACTGACAGTGCCCAAGTTACGGTTAATCGATTGGGGTCTCGCCGAGTTCTACCACCAGGGCACCGAATACAACGTCCGCGTCGCATCTCGATACTTCAAAGGTCCGGAACTACTTGTGGACTACCAAGAATACGACTATTCGCTAGACATGTGGTCGTTAGGAGCCATGTTTGCGTCCATGATCTTCCGCAAAGAACCATTCTTCCACGGCAACAGCAACTCGGATCAGCTTGTTAAAATTGCCAAAGTTCTCGGGACGGAAGATCTGTTCGATTATCTCGACAAGTACGACATTGAGTTGGATGCTCAATATGACGACATCCTCGGGAGGTTTCCAAAGAAGAGCTGGCATAGTTTCATCAATCAAGAAAACACACGGTACGTGAGCAACGAGGCTATCGACTTTTTGGACAAGTTGTTGCGTTATGATCACCAGGTAAGATGTCACACCTTCTGCTGCAGTCACTTCTAACAACAACCTTTAGGAACGTTTGACGGCTAAGGAAGCCATGGCTCATCCTTATTTCCACCCAGTTCGTCAACAGGCAGCGACACAGAACAACACCACGGCGACGGGAAGTTGAGCATTTGTACAGGACACAGGGCCTTCCAAAGCTAGGTTTGACAAGGACAGGGGAACAGTACGGAGGCGACTTTCTTCTTTTGATTGGATGCATTTTATTGATACCTCGATGAGTTCGCTGAAACATGACGGAATGGAAATGGGAACGGGAATGGGAATGGGAATGGATGGCAGCATGGGGAGGAAGTCGAAGCACGGAGTTCACGTAATTGACGAATAGTTGGAACAGTGTTTCCCTGTATTTTGAAGGTTGAAGATAGCCAAGGTGGTGTGATCAGGGCAGCGCCTAGACTTCCAGTTCTCTGCGGGGCTATCCATGCCATGGCGTTGGTAATGTACAGTACTAGACAGTATCATAGACAAATGCCATGGCCGCTCGATGATGCTCCACCAGGAATGTCCTTTACAGTGAGACACCCTGTACTTTATGTTGGAACCTTGCGCCCAGCTATTTTCAGAAACAATATCCATTCCTCAAGCTTTCCGACCGTTTCGTGCTCGAGTCGTTGCTCCAGCTTGGTGGGAATATATCCTGAATTCCATTGAAAATGAAGGATTGGATGGCAATGGCTGCAGTGGAGGTGATCATCCTGCATGCCTTGGAAGCCAAACGTCATCCCGTGTAGGTAGCTTGACCTAGCCGACCTGGAGCTGACCTGGAGCTTCCCGTCAAGTTTCCATCCTTGATCTGACTCCAACCATTCTTCCCCGCCGCCTGGACGAACAGCTCAAGACCACAATCAATCGTCTCCATGCCAGATTGAGATTGTTCCTTTCGATTGTCCTGCAAAGAGCCTCTGGAATCCTTAGGTTCTTCCACGCAATACCGCCAACACCGGCACGACGGGGCTGAGCTCTGTACCTCGACATGGCTCTCATCCAAACCTCGTTGATCTGGGTCGCCTATGCGGTAGCAATCGCTATCCTGCTCGTTATAGCAGCCGTATTCGTCTTCCTCTACCAGGATCCACGTGAACGCGCCGCCTCGGTCACCACAGTATGCATCCTCACCATGAGCGCGTTGCTCGCGACTGTTCTCCTTATGCCCGTCGACATTGCCCTCGTCTCCTCCACTGCAAGCTCCAAATTAGGCCGAAAGAAGGATTGGGCAACGCCAGATACTGTTGAGAACATTGTCTTCACACTCAAAGTTGTGTACTACACATTGTACTCGCTGGATGCTGTCTTGTGTCTGCTGGTCGTGCCGTTTACGTATTTCTATTTTGAGGAGTATGATGAGACCGCAACAGAGGAGGGTACACAGACAATTGGGACGAGGATTTGGGGTGCTTTCAAGTACACCATAGTCTTCATTCTGCTGGTTGTCATTCTGTTCTTGGTTGGCTTCTTCGTGCCATTTGCAAAGGGCATCAGAGAGGGAAGCCATATGGACTTAGATTACTTCAAGAAACTCATCCAGGAAAACCGTAAGTTCTGATACCCTATAGACTGGGTGCCGAAGACTGATTTGTGCTCAAGATGGCGAACGCGCCTTGACCTTTGCTCTGGGCCTTCTTATCACCATCGGCACGTTCGTCTACATTCTGTACACTGCGAGTGGTCTTGCTCTTTTGCCAGTCCGATTGATCAAGTCGGCTCCATCCATATCAGCACCCACACTAGCCGAAAATACTGCAACTCAACTCGAGCAAAATCGTGAACGACAACGCCAGCTTGAGGGTCGAAATGAAGGGCGTGAAGGAGGACTTGACTCTCGCGACCGACGTGAGCTTGAAGCTCTTGTTCGAGAAGAACGTACACTGGTCCGAAGAGAACGTCTGGCAGCCGAAACTCGTGGCGAAGGATCGTCCTGGTTCATGAGGGCCTGGCTGAAAACGGAAGCAGTTTTCCGCCCTCTCAAGCTCATCGGCGGCTTCTTGCTCATCATCATCACCTTGATCATTTGGACTTCCATGCTCATCACTGGTATCGACAAAGCCAAGAACTCAATATGCGGCGTCAAATGCGGCTACCTTCTAGGACATATTAATATCTTCCAGCCTGTCAACTGGCTGATGGTTATAAGTGCCAAGATCTTCCCAATCGACTACGTTATCTTCCTCCTCCTCATTCTTCTCCTGTTCACCTCCTCCGTTGTTGGAATCGCCGTTGTTGGCATTCGATTCCTCTGGATCACGATCTTCAAAATCCGAAAGGGTAGAACTTCTCCTCAGGCTCTTCTCTTGGCAACCGTTCTTCTTACGTTGATCGTTTTGGCCATCAACTACTCTGTGGCCATGATGGTTGCACCACAGTATGCCACCTGGGGTCCTCAAACATACTGCGACTTGCCTCCCAAGCACCCTGGCGAGCAACCAGACTGCTCCAACCACAAGAGCGCTATTCGCAAATGTTCAGAGCTCTCTACAAATCCAATTGCCAGGGAAGTCTGCACACCAAGTGTTGTTAGCACATTCATCAACCGTGTCACTGTCAACTTCCCGTTCTTCGGCGTTGTACTCTTCTGGGCCCAGTTTGGTTTCTTGGCTGTCTACCTAATCGTGTTTGTCACGACACTATTCAGGACGCCTCACTTCGACAGCGAGCAGATGGATGCGGATCTAGAAGAGGAAGAAGAAGAAGGTCTCCTTGCAAGCACTGGACGCAGGTTCAATGCTACCTGGCAGGATATCACTGGACGTTCTAAGAAGAGGCAGCAGCAATACGGGACTACCTCTAATGGAGACAACGCAGATGATTAAAGAGCGGTGGATGTTGTGGTTTACTTTGTTCCTTAAATATCTCTTGGCTTTGTTGGCAAAATTTGATACCAGACAGGCCTTACGGTGTTGTTTTGAGGTCTCAGTTCTTTTGATGTACATTACGGCTATGTGATGGTTGCATTTCTGACGCGGGGTCAGCAACGAGGCAGAGTGAATTAGCGTATATATGTAACATTCGATCGTTGCTTTATCGTCCCGAACTGTTTCCACCAGCGTGGGAACGGAAAGGCTCGTCAAAGGTTGCACGTGAGGTGACACCAATGGACCTCGAGTCATTATCAACAACAACTGGCACATTGCAAGACTCATCGCTCAAGACTCAATCAAGGCATCCAGTTGTACAGCTTTGTGACCTCGAAAATCACTATCCCTGCTCACCAAAACACCAACAAATACGGAAGTACCAGAAGGACGCGCACCCCTCCCGTGCCCCCACCAGGAAACCCCACAACGAATAACGACAGCAGTACCTACCTTGTAGAACCCAGCTGTTCGATATTTATATTCAAAAATCAAAAAATCGAATAGCACTCTCGAGGAGCGAGGTAGACTGTACTCATAAATCGCGTTATGGAGCTGAAATCATGGGAAGACGATCCGGCCCTATATCTGTTTACGTCCTTGACAGCTGGTTCTTCACATATTATTACGGCAACCTCCCGCATCGAGACTATTCTCAAGGCTGCTCGAATCCCCTTCTCTTATGTTGATACGGCTACGAATGAAGGGGCTAAGAAGCTGTTTCAGAGGAGAGCGAGGGGGAAGAAGCTGCCACTTCTTGTCAAGGAGGGGTTTGTAATTGCTGTATGTCCTAATGCGCCGGATCTTCAACATCCTCGATCTCGGAGTGAGAGCTTTACACTGACAGTTCACCCCAGGATCTCGAGCAAGTCGAAGACTGGAACGAGTTTGGTGAGCTCAAAGATGCAATCGGTGAAGTGGCCACCACAGCTACCTCTGTCACGACAACGCCCGCTCAGGGAATGAAAACCTCCGCTAGTACGCCCTCGGTACAATACACACCCTCGAAACCAGTCGTGGCGGCGGCAGGAAGTGTGGCATCGCAGGAAAATAAAGCTCCGGCGGGGGTGAGCTCTACAATGGCACAGCTGGCTCAAGAAGCTGCAGCCGCTGTCAAGGAAAAGAAGGTTATTCCAGCAGCACTGAAACCAACAACTGCAACGCCAACACCGGCACCGGCACCGGCAACGGCCGAGGCTTCATCGGATAAGAAGGCAAAGGAGGATGATGAAGAGGATGTAGACGACGATGAACTCGAGGCAGCTCTGTTCGGCGACGAGGACGATGACGAAATAGACGAGGCTCTATTTGGTGACGGCGACGAAAAAGAAGAGAAGGAAATATCGAAACCAGCACCTCTAAAGACAAAGACACCTCTCTCGCCCAAATCCATACCTCTCCCAGCTACACCAGGATTGAAGTCGTCAGATGCAACCTCGCTAAAGGGTCTCAAATCACCGTCCTCGCCCAAGTTCGTTCCTGAGAAGTTGGATGCACCACAAATGACGAACAGAGGCAGCGACATGAGTATTGCAAGCAATGATGAGATTCGGAAGGTGGAGAAGGATGGGGCGATTTCAGAGGACGATGAGGGCGAAGAGGAGGCGGAGAAAGATTGCGAAGAGAAGACAGGGGTAGAGTCAGAGGCCAAGTCGACGAAGAAGTCTGAGACCGACTCGTTGGCTGATCAAGTGGGCAAGGTCAAGATCCAGGACCAGGCACCGGCTGAAGGTAAATTGGCTACGGAATCTGTGGAGGATTGAACGACTTCGCTGGATAGACTTCGTCATAATTGCCTGGCCAGATATATCAATTCCAAATGTCTGAACATGTCCCTCTGACACATGGCCATTTTGCAAAGAGGATTGGTCTGTGATTGAATATGAGATCCTTCTCAGCAAACTTTATGATACAGCGGGTATGCATTCCTTCACCTCAATCAGCGAGAACAAGAATAGTGAATCAACAATTGCTCTTCACAATGATGATTTTTAAAATCCCTTAACTCCAAAATTGTCAAATATCCTTCCTCAAATACAAGCGCTGAGCGCAGAGACTCTAACACTGCAGTATTTCATTGGGACCTGAAAGCGGCACGTATTCGCACGAGGGTGTCTTGGGCTTTCAAGATGGAGGGACTTGAAGCCTTTGAGGTCACTATGACTGGGTGCAGGTATTCTTCTACTCACCAGTCAAACGAGCTTCGAGATTGAAATTGATAAAAATTTGAATGACAAGTCTCAAAGCCGCCAGAAATGCATCGATATCGGACTGAAGTTTAGCATCCACATGGAAATCAATAATAATTTTCATTTCTTCATTATTCAATACAACCAACACAAAGCCCTACAAGCAACCAGCACCCGGGCCCCATCGAGCCTCAATCAACCCACCCACAACGCTCCAAAACGCCGGTGCCGTAACAAACGGCTAGTCCGTTCCTGCCTTCTCCTCACCACCTTCCCTACATGTACAATATCATGCCCCCACTGAGGTATCGCTGTTTGCACTGAGCCCCTGAGCCAGACTTGAAAAGACCATTCCGTTTTGACCACGGCATCACGCAGGATATCGTATGTATCCGCCCACTGAAGACGTATTGAATGAGTCGCGAGGTGCTTGGCGATTTTTTCGTGGCGATCGTCGTAGCAGAGTAGGAGGATCATTTGGCGGATTTCGCGGGGTAGGTTGAGTATCCTTGGGGAGATTGGTGTGGACACTGAGCTGGCGGTATTCGTTCGGGGCGCAGTAGATGTCTGTGAAGAGCGTGGGCATTTTTGGGGTGGTTGGTGAGACGCTGGGGAAGGGGATGGGCTTCTTTTGGGCATCTGATTGAGGTCGATTAGCTTGCCTGCAATGGTTTGGGGCATGACAAGGGCAAGGGATATGCCTGGGCTGATTTTTGAAATACTGTTTGGCGATGCTTTTGAGTGATATTGATGATGTTATGTGGTCTTTCTGTGGGGGATGAGAAGGGCGTGGGTATAATGTCCGCTCATACTTGGGAAGGAGCTCTTCAGCCTCGTCTGTGTAAAGGGGTTCCCGTTTTGAAATTTTGAAAGAAGGCTCCCGCCAGAACTTTATCAATGTCGATCTCAGGTTGATAGAAGATTATTCGAAAGAGACTCTCCCAAAGCCTCAACAGCAACGCGGTTTGGATTGATAAAGTCGCCACGTCTGGTGTGGAAGATGCTGTGAGATCAAGGCCTTGCAATCTAGATATTGTTTATTGTTTGAGGCTTTGTGTAGGAAGAAGCAACAGGGTTGGAGGAAAGTCTTTGAGTCTTCGCTGTGCGTACAGCAACTCTCTATCCAACCTAGAGCGTGCGAGATGTCAAGTGCCCCCCTTCCCTCAGCGTCTCAAGATTCGACACAGATGTCGCTAAATTTCTGGCAAGTTTGATTTGGAGAGTCGCCGGGGATTCATCAATGTCCATCCAGAGAAGAAAGAGCAGTCCACGAACGGCAGCTCCGCATCTCCCAAACGCTTCAAAGTCTAGGGATTCCAGGGACAGCTGCGATCTTGGGTTTCCATGGTCGCAGGTATTCCGTCCGAGATCTGCTCCTCTACTTCGATTGCGTGCGCAGCCGAATCGGTCCTCCATTCCTCGTAGAATCGGTCGGCGCAGCCCAGGAGGTACTTTGAGCGACAAAATCGGCCTTTGGCTCCACGCTTTGATGGTGGCAAGTCCTCGATGATCTGAGCCCGAGTCCTGAAATCTACTATTTTGAAAGGATGACAGTAATCAAAGAGAGGGTAACCAGCGGTTTGCCACAGCAACGCTTTACGATCTGTGAATAATTAGCCATCTTCGCGATCCATTAGACCGAGATATAGACAGGTCAAGGCTATGCATTGCGTCCGAGGTCACTTACCGCAAAACTCGCAAATGCGACCCAATCCTCGAGCCCAATTACCATCCACGTAGGTTATGTCCTCCAGAAAATGGCCATTTACTTTCCTCAGTGTAGCTAACCAGTATGTTCTGAACCTGCGGTGGTGGCAGTCACAACGATCGGGAGTGCTTTCGCCCTCGCAACTGTACATCAGAATGACTTGGCGCAGCTCTCGCGGTAGACTCAAGAACGAAGTCGGATGGGTCCTGACGCTCAAAAGGCTCGACACAGGGCGTGGCGTTGTGTGATGGCCGTGGCTGAAGCCTACACCATCTCGAGCGATTCCGCTGGACGGCATTATGGGATTCCCTGTTCAACGTAGTCTTTGTTGTGACGACAGTGATTTGATTTGAGATGTGTTCGGGGGCTGCTTGAGTGCTGTGAGATCAGAGTTCTCTCTTTTTTTGCCAACCACAACCTGGGATCAGGAAACTCAAAACCCCACCCAGCCCCATAGCATTAAATCGGGTGAGCCTACAATTGATCATTCCACGTATACTTACCCTAACAACATGACCGTCCGTCAATGGGTATGTGAGGCTCTTACTCTTCTTATGATGAATCGGAGATCAGGCTCATCGCAGTCCCGTGACTACACTGCTCTGTCCGCTACTAGTATCTTTAAAATGAATACGCTGTTGTTCTCATCAGACTGGCAATCCTATCAATCTAGGGTCTCTGTTGCTATTGATAGAGTTAGGTATCTCGTATGGCTGCCAGGCTTTTGTCCATGCGAGAAAATCTGCGGCCATAAGTTATTGTGACCCGGTTGTGCCGATAATTCGATTGATGGTGAAGCAGATAAGCCTTCACATTTTGCCATCAGACTGGTATGTTCATCCTCTCCTTCTGCCGAGTCGCAGCGGCTTTTGTCATGGTTCATTGAATTGTTCATGCATATCGTATACTACCATCAAGTCTAATTAGCAAAGTCAACAAGTAGAAAGAACAATTCGTACCTCATCGTTCCATGTTCATCATCGTGTTCCCAAGCATTCGACCTTATCTCCGCCATGCTAAACACTCATCATTTCCTCCATAGCGACCTTCACAGCATGTCTCGCATCCTCCAAACTCTCATCCGCCTCCACCCCTCCATTTCCTTTGCTTAGATGCTTGACTTTGACAGCATAGTGCAACTCCACCAAGTCCTTGGCCCGTTGGAGATCCAGATCATTCTCATCCTTTGTACCAGATAGTAACGCCGCGGTCCGTTGTCTAACAGCTTCAACCGATCCAGTGTCCCTGGACGCAGTCCCAGGATGGGCCGAAACAAGTTCGAGAGCTGCTTTTTGGTCCTAGAATAGAATCACAACCATTAGAAACGCACATGTTCGCAAACAACAGGAAATTGAGCCATGACATGTAATTTTCCTGAAACAGATGAGAGAAACAGAGTGAAGCGAGGGCGAAATAAAAGGCCAAATGAAAAAGCCCATCAATCGCGGACAGGTGTAGAATAAAAATTAAAATAGAGCACGGAACAACAAATCCATCTCGACGCGAAAAAAGGGAGAAAAGGAAATGAGCAGGCACAGAGGGCAAATAATTAGGAAGGAAAGCTACTCACGCAAACCTTAAGACTCGTCAAATCACTGAGAACCTGCGCGACCTTCATCTTCCAGTCTCATAAATTCAATCGCGTCTGCTTGCTCGTCTATCTGTCGTTGTTGTTGTTGTTGTTTGCACGAGCTATTGGTACGTATAGTTCTACGTTTCGGAGAAGATGTTCACCCCAACCACCGACGTCTACGGCTTAATAACGCTCCTGCTCATACCAATACTCTGGTCCATATACACATCCCTCTCGCATCCATTCTCCAAACTCGACGCAGTTGAATTCGCAACTTCGTCGGAAAGAAAGCCGCGGACTCGAGCCGAAGAGGGTCTCGCACTGGAAAGTGACTACGATTCGGATTTGACCACGATAACTGGCGGTACATACAACAACGACGACGACGACGCCACGACACACCCTGTACTACACCCTCGCTCTCACACTCAAACGTCGAAGTTGCAATTCTCAGAGGTGCTGGTCATCTTTGAACGAGTCAATTGATTGCTGTTCCCTACCGCAAAAATGGCCACCGCAGCTACCCTTGCGCGGAGCTGTCGAAAGGTACCCAAATGCCCAATCTACCTGCTCTACTCAAATCCATGACTAAATCGAGGCCAGATAATATGTATAGGTCGCAACTATGCAGACCACATTACCGAGCTCAAAAACACCGCGCCAAAACAGCCTTTCTTTTTCCTAAAACCACCGACAACCCTCCTCCCACCAAAATCTGGCCCAGTCCTCCTCCCACGCGGCGTCAAGACCCATTTCGAAGTAGAATTAGGACTGGTGATGGGGAAAAAAGTGACAGACTTCGACGAGAAAGTGTCGGGAGAGAACGGAGCTGTTGGGCTCATTGAGAGTATGTACAATGCATCCCACGTATCCGGAAACTGGAAATCCATAGATAAATCTTACATATATCGAAGGGTATATGTACGAGTATAAATACTAACAGATCTTTGTATAGGTTACGTCCTCGCGATAGACCTCACAGGTCGCAACGTGCAAGACGAAGCAAAGAAGAAGGGTCTCCCATGGACAATCGCCAAAGGCTTCGACACATTCTGTCCCATTTCCGCAGTCATCCCTAAATCCCTCATTCCGGATCCGCATAATGTAGTGCTCCATCTCAGCGTGAATGGAGAAATAAAGCAGCATGATAATACCGAGCTCATGCTTTACAGGATACCGCGGCAACTGCAAGCTATCAGCAGAGTTATGACACTGGAGAGGGATGATATCGTTCTGACAGGGACTCCCAAGGGCGTGGGACAAGTGAAGGCTGGAGACATCATGAGATGCGGATTGAGTGTTGATGGGAAGGAGATTGAAGAGGCGAGGATTGAAGTCGAGGTCGTTGACAAAGAGGGTGGATATACCTTCAAGGAGACGTAGAGACTTACTGACAGTATGAAACAAAAAGCGGAATTTCTGAAGCCCTCTCGGTGAGCATTGAAACCGCTAGTCAGCAACGCGGGACCATCCTCAAAATTCATCCAGCGGTGGTAACGGCTTCAGGATAATCCTTCGCCGTGGCCGCACTTTTGGAACATGGCCAGGCTGCTTGATCTCGCCCCTAATCGAAGGTTTGGCAGGTTGGGAATCAGCTACGCGGTTCCTAAGATTGTGCTGGCGCACCTGCTGAGTGTTTGGGAAGACGGCCTGCTCGCGTGCTTGTCTTGGTTTCTGTGGCTGAATGTTCTGCGGCCCAGGCTGTCGAGGTGCTTGCTTTGCTTTTTCCGGGTCAGCCTGCCTCTGTGCTTGCTTCACATTCCCCAGCGTCGATGCTTGCTGAACTTGCTTTATCTTCTTGGGCTCAGGCTGCTTGTGCATGAGCTTCGCTCGTTTTGGCTCCGGTTGGACTCTGCTTGTAGCTCGTTAGCACACTGGGGCGCTTCCAAGAGTGAAAAGCAGCTCACTTTCGTGTCTGTCTCCCAGCCAAAGGACTCTCAGGAACTTGGACTATTGTGGACGGCGAGGACGACGCAACGTGAGGTGTAGGGCGAGGTGAGGCCACACGCTTGGGAGCTGACGATACAGCCTCCATCCTATCTAGGGTCTGCTTCAATTGCCCCTGCGTGGTAGACCATCCTTGCTCCATTTTCTCAAACTTATCGAGCAAGCTCTTGACTTTCGCACCCTCATCTCTGTGTCTAGCTTCCAGCGCTTCCAACCTTCTATTCAGGACCTTGGTGCTGGCGTTGTCATCCTTGCGAGTGAGCTTCTCGCCCCTCGCAGCTGTCTCTTTAAGCTTGGCATGCTCCTTCTCCAACTTCTCAAGTCGAGCAATGAGAAGTGCCTTCTCTGTCGCAGCGGCTACCTTCTTCTCTTGGCTCTCCTTATCATGGTCGTCTAGATCTTTCTCCAACATCTGCAGGCGCCCTTCAACCTTCTTGACTCCGTCGCCTAGCTTCTCAAAACGCTCACCTCTGTCGCGATCTAGTTCTCCGAATCGTTGCTGTTGGCTGGCATCGTCTTCCTCGATCGCCTGGACCCTGACACTGAGCTCATTGACTGATTTGATGGTCTTTACCGTGTCTTGTGCCGACTTTTCGGTGACGTCCATGCGACCGGTGAGGTTTGAGTTGGCTGTCTCAAGTGTCTTGATACGGCTCAGAAGATGTTGGTGCTCGCGCTTGAGCTGGTGCGCCCAAAGGAGAGCGGTTGGACTTGTCGTACGCGCAGGGCCCATGGTGAGATTGATATCGCGATTAGGTGGAATGGTTGGAGTTGAACGGGAGATGTTGAGGTTGAGGTTGAGTGCAGTCCGCGTTGGGTATCAATGACCACGCGAGGATCATGTGAGTCGAAATATCATGGCACTGGAGTTGAGGCTAAATATGATCACCTAAGCATTTCATGAACAGGAATCACCTCTAGCCAATGAAGCGACTTTGGGCAGACGTGATTCAGTACAAGTGGATATCTACCCTCACAAACATCCAACTCCAGGCCGCCAATGGCTTAACCATGTCCCCAACAGCTTTAACGATGGACTAAATGCTCACACGGCTGGAAACAACTTTCAAGATTCTGGTCAAAGGGTCATGATCTCTGCAAATCAAGACTCCTCATAGCGAACTCTGTTGAATACAATCGTTCCAACATCACCACTTGCGCCCTCGTCAAAACTCTCACCATCCTCGAACCTTGGAGTCGGGGTCGAATTTTCAACATACACCACGCCTGGATACTGCTGGAAGCCAAGCCGGTTGCTCACCCTCCTTTTCAGGCTTCCACCACGCCTGCGAATGTTGTCCCCAAACCTGTTTCCAGCAATACTAACCCTCCTCTTGAGCTTCATGAACGGTCCCTCGTCGTCGTAGATCTGGGGCTGCCAATCCGCACCGTCGTATGCTGATGTCTTGCCTTCGTGTATACTCACTGGTGGTGTCGGGCGCTCGATCTCAAGACACCGTACTTGAGAATGGTTGTAGAGGGTTGTATCATGGTCAAAGTCGTAGTGAACGATATCGTACACGCTTCGACACCGGGGACTAGAACTTCGTACCCCTGGCGGTGGCTGCGGATCACCGTGCTCTCTGTAGAGGGCTAGAACGTTGTTGAATGGTGGAGCTTCTTGTTCCGGCTCTCCAACGAGTTGACCTTCTACGGTATGATGTGAGCCGCGCGTGGATGACGAAGGTGAGGAGGGACGATTGTCCAGTTCTGGTCGTATTGTGGGCATGTCCGCCATGGACGGAAGTGTTGGTCGACGTCCTGTGTCCTCTTGAACAGATTGAGATCGGTTCAAGTTGGAGGGCGGTGCTTTTCGGAGAGGCATGGCGATGGATATAATACCAAATGACAGCAAGGCGATATGGAAATGGATGGAAGATTGGAGGGAGATTTTAGGTCGTCTTGAAAAAGAATGACCTTCAGGACTACCAGCTCTTCGGCAAAATGTGAGCACAGAGATTTTCGCTGATCGCTCACGGATTCCTCTTGAATTTCGACTCGTGAACTCAGAGAAGAACCTGAGTGATTCAAGAGGTAGCCTTGCAGATCGAGAACAGTTGATTTGAATTGAGAACAAAAGATATGATGCTGAAGAGGAAGAAGCATACAAGCACTTCTTGCTTCACCCAAACCTGCCTCTGTTATGTAGGTAACAATGTCCTTTTGATATAGTCCTGATCTGTTCATGTCCAGACGATCTTTCAATGTCCCCTCTTACCGGATGCTCGCGCGATAGCATTGTATGGCCCGCAACGGTTTTCAAGGCATTGTGATCAAAGGAGGTTCAAAGACCCTCGAAATTTCAAGCGAAAGCGGGCTGGGCCTTATACTGTCTGGTTTGAGGAGGGGGAAAGCTGCGCAAAAACGGCTTTGTGACGACAGATGGGTGCCCTCCATGGTTTGCAACGTTCCTATCACGGCCGCCAGATAAGCAGACCTGAGCATTCACGAGGCGGGCATCGATCGACAGTCTCCCACAAGATCCCTTGTCCTTGAGTAGGCAATGTCTTGAGCCGGATCAGAACCATAATGGCAAGGCGAGCAGCGTGGCATGGTAAATCGTACTACGAGATGTCAAGGACAGTTCCTTGAAGAGGACTCTGGGTTGCATCAAGAAGTGAAGAAATGAAGGGTCCAATTCAAGTAGACACGCTGTCTGAGAGTGGATAGGATGATGTTGTCCATAATCACAACGCTGGCTGAGGAGATATCGGTTCCAAATTTTTCACTGGTGCCTTTCGTAGGTTCATGGACCACCGACTCTTCAAAGTAAGGACTCCCTCGCGTGTAAGGACTCCCTCGCATGTAAGGACTCCCCCGCGGAGTCGAAGAAAGAGAGAGTGGCATGAGCCGACAGGAGGGCTCTCCCCAATACGAGAAGTTGCTCCTTCACTGAGCCTTGAGAATTGAAGAAATGCAGGTGAAAGCCGTGGTGGAAAGCTCATGGCAGCACTGGTGTTGTTGTTGGATTAAGAAAGTCAGAAAAGTTGTACTAGCAGCGAATGGTCCGCAAAACCTTAGCCACCCCGGGCCCGGGGAAGACACTGCATGTGATGATGATGTTCTCCAAAGTCATGATCCCAGACACGTCTGCATACCTCATACTCTCAGCTGCAAACCATCATGAAATCATAATCCCACGCTGAGGTTATCAATTCCCTGCCTCGATATCTCTAGTACTAGTGCACTACAGTCCAAGGGCCCTAAGGGCGTGATCGTGAAATCGCAATCCCAACCTCAACGCACGTTGGCTGCGTTGGCCACATTGGCAATGGTAGGGGTCTGTTCGTGATTCTGGAATACATTGACATCTGTAACGCGACGGCGCGAACACCTTACTACATTGACGGTCAAAAGATCCCGTTTCTGCATTGTACATTGAGTTTAGAATTCACGATCACGGCTGCACCTCGAGGTCAATGCCAACAAATTCCAGTAAATGCCAAGGACGAGCACGAAATCGCCAAAATGATCTCGACCTCATCAATGTGATAATTCATAACCTCCCCAACCACTCCTCCGTCTCCCTCGGACTCCTAAACCGAAGCACCCTCAAATGCCCAAACTCCTCCCTCTCAAAAGCCCTAGGAAACTCCACCCTATGCTTCCAATGCATCCTCCAG
The DNA here is from genome assembly GCA_003693225.1 of Venturia aucupariae. Classification (NCBI taxonomy): domain Eukaryota; kingdom Fungi; phylum Ascomycota; class Dothideomycetes; order Venturiales; family Venturiaceae; genus Venturia; species Venturia aucupariae. Next base: position 7,324 of record QWZN01000131.1, on the reverse strand, counting down.
CACCAAACAAACAGATTATCGGCCGTTCTCCACGAAGCCAAATGATGTCCCAGCGTCTCCCGATTCCCATTCCACAACTCCTGCCCCGTCCAAATCCTCACCACCGTCCTCTTGAACACCCTCCACAGCGCGATAGGTAACGGATAATCTAACCAAATAAGCGTCTGCGCTCTCCGCCAGACAATGTCTTGAACATGCTTCACGTAGTTTCCGTCTGCGACCCAGCGGCCATCGGGCGGGAGGAGTGGATCGGCTTTTGCTCGCATGAGTGAGGTCGAGACTTGAGTCCAGTTTGCTTCCCAGGAGAGGGCGTCTAGTTCGATGTTTTGCGAACTGAACTTTTGGGAGAGTTGGGTTGCCAGGGTTGATTTTCCGGCGCCGGACGCGCCTACTATGACGATTCTGTCCAAGGACATTTTTGATGAAAAGAATCGGGTGTTTGTAAGCTCTGCTTGGTCTTCAATGTCCCAGATGCGATGGTAAGGTAGTGTCAGTAGTTGATCAGGTCACACGCGAAGAAATCGGGAGAGATATGTTTTTTAATTGCAAGAGAATCAGACACGGCGACAAGCTTGCTTGCTGCAGCTTGAAGATCAAAGCCAGGAGTGCAATGAACGCCTTCACCGCCCTTTGGGGGGGATTCAGGCGACAGGCTGACTTCTCTTTGCCAAACTATTGCCTGTCTATGTCTGCAAAAATCGTTAACTTGAAGTCTCTCAAGTCAGGTCACATGCAAGTGGAATAATGGATTACAAAAGTTTTCTCTCTTCAATTTGGGGTCATCCTCCAAAGCCGCCTATCTATTCTACATCGTGCACTACGGAAGAAAGAGGAAAGCACCATGATCCCAAACGAAGAAAACCCATCATCCCATCCTTGTCTCCAGGAGATATGAAAGAGACGCCAGCACAAACAAGTCTGAAAAAGTAGAGAAGGTGTCCTTTTTTATGACATTTCGGATTCTTTCTGTTCTCTTAATGCTTGCCATACCGTATGAAATGATCATACCCAACTATCTCTTGCATCGCCTTCCATCCCTAACATCTTTTTTCTCATCGTTACAAGTCGTGAATGACGCCTCAATGACGCCCAGATATATACACGCACGCAAAGCTCAACCCATCAATCCATCAAAGTGAAGAAATAGGGGAGGGGAGAGGGAACATCGCAAAGATCCCGAAAAATCAATTAAAACATGCTATCAAATTGCCCCCCAATGTTTCCAATGTTGGAGTTGTCTGGAAACCACTGCTGGGCAGCGATGTTGGCCATATCAGTGCTGCTGTTACCGCCAAAGAGTGTAAAATCCTGCCCGAACCCCATTTCTTCGCCAGCGTTCATTCCTAATGCCTCATTAAAATGCATATTATCATTCAGATGAGGCGAGTACAACGTGACGTCTGGAATGGCAGCTGGCGAAAGGTGTTGGGCGGTTGCGGAGCCAAGGCCGGTGCTGAGGTCGTTGAAATCGAAGTTGACGCTCATGGCTGGTGTAGGTTGTTGCGCTGGGTGGGTCGCGAAGAAGTTCATGGCAGTGTGGTCGAAAATGCTATCATTGAAGTTAACATCCTCTGGTGTGCGCAGAGCCTCTTCGAAGGCAGAGTTGAATCCCTGAGCAGGTGAGAAGTTTGATGACGAGTAGGTCATGGCAGAGCCTGCTGTCGTGACAGACTCGCGACGAGTATCGTATGCTGTGAAGAGGTTTTCGTTTGATGCGCTTGGAGTGTATGAAAACCCTCCATAACCACCGAAGTTGCTTTCCGGCTGCATGGGTGGTGACTGCAAAAATGGACTCTCTGGGGACGAGAAGTTATGGTGAGTAGCAGAGAGTGGAGTCTGGATGAACGGCGTGAGGGGCTCGGAAGAGGTGCGGCTACTTTCGGAAGCTTCGCCGTTCTTTTTGCGACCATTGCTCTTGGAGCGCACGTATTGCCAATTGTGTGCTTTTTCCATGTGCTGCTTGCAGTTTGACTCACGCTTCGAAGAGTACGTGCAAGGTGGGAACTTGCATTTGTACATCTGGGGCGCCTGGGAGTGCTTGTCGTTGACGTGACGATCACGCTCCTTCTCAGTTGGCCAACCTTGTTCGTGGTAACGGCATTTCAGCTCGGGGCACTTCCAAGGACGAGAATGGGTCTTCTCGTGTTTGGTTAAGTCGCAGGGACGCTTGAACTCCTTAGCGCAGACAGCGCAAGGGTGCATCACATCCCCAGGCTTATCGGACTTGCGACGACGCGCCATGGAGCGAAGGATTTCATCATCCATCTCGGTGTCGTCCGAGAGAGGACGCTTCGACGACGACGGGCAGGCTTTGGCAGTGTCGAGACCACTGCGTTCAGAAAGTGGTATCAATTTACCATCTTTCTTTCGTACAAGTTCAGCAGGTCTGCCGTTCTTGCTTAGTCCGCCTTCGAGGACGATCTCTTCGTCACTGTTCAACAAGGGTAAGTGAGTGTTTGATGAGAAAGTCATACAGGTTTGAATAAAAGATGAGGAGGGCCTTATATGACGGGGATGACTCAGGCTCCAAGGTGAGTCAGAGCTATCAGGACGAAAGGGGACAAGTGAACCGGGGTTGACGTACGAACTATAATCCATTTCGTCCTTCTCTTCGCCGGATTCTTTCTTGGCGCGGGCGCGCGCCATAATTTCAGCGTATCTACGGATCTGTTCGACCAAGTCAAGAAAGTAGTTGTTAGTGTAAGGTCTGTCGGCCGGTAGTCGTTGATCGCGTTCGCAAAGATAGTCGACGGTGTTGTGGAGACACTGGATCGAGGTTTCGCAGAATTGGAGGAACGATTTTGGCGAAGATGAGAAATCCTTGAAATCGAGCAAAGCATGAGCAATTGCACGAGCAGAATCAAGTATACTAGGACTTACCGGTGCGAGGAAGAACAGGGTCTTCTCGAGATCTCGAAGATTGGATATGAATCGAGCGCCGATTCGACGTGGGATGTCCTCGATCAATGGATGGAATTCTTTCAGAGATTCTTCGTCAAGAATTGGTCGAACGATCTGTTTTTTGATGTGACGGATGGCGTCTTTGCTGAGAAAGTGTTGATGGGGCTGAGTAGAGCCGAGAGAGGATGCCGACGAGGTAATGGTTGAATGTGTTGAAGCTATGGATCTCGCGGAGCCACGAGAGCGGCGAGATGCGTGCTCTTTATGCATGTTAGTTATTGGCGCTATTGTGTTGAGGTTCCTATTGTCGGCGACCAAAGGTGTGACAATAGTGGTGGGGACAATAGTACCTATAAATGAGCTGGCAACACTCGATCCGAGGCCGCTGTCTGAATCGTGATGATGGTCAATGATAACCGGCTTTGGGTCGATGTCCATTGGCTCCGGAACATTCACCTGCTGCACCATGAAGCTGGGCACGGCTAAGACGTCCTTCTCACTCAGTATGCTGGCGTTACCGTGGACAGGTGAGAGGCCGCTGATCTTGTCGTCAAATTCTTTGAGAAGTTTGGCGACGTCAGACGTGTGGGCAGCAATGAGCTCTCCCTCATTGACGAGATCTTCGAGAGCTTTGGGTGAGGTTGGTGAGCGTTTGGGCATGTATCGTGCATGGGCAACGGGACTGCCTAGATCGCTGGAGATACTTGTACGGGCGTTGAAGGTCTGGCTTTTGCGGAGCGCCATGGTATGGGACTCAGAAGGGGGAGTCATGGCCCTTTGAGGCCGGCGGCGGGGGTGGACGGAAGGTGAGGCCATTGTTGAAAATGGGTTTCAATTGATCCGGTCTGTAAGAGGAGATGTGGGTTAGCTTGATGCACAGTTCCAGGGATATATCGAGTGAGTGTTGTAGAATGTGAGTCACAAGGTTAAGACTGAAAGACACAGCCAGTACCTAAGTTCTAGCGGGAGGAGCAGAAACTATGCCCGCTTTCCCGATTAGGGAATGGGGTGAAGGTATGGGATATTTCGGCCTGGCGGAGAAGTTGGTGTACCTTTTTCCTAAAAGATTCAATGAAAATACGTGGAGATGCTTTACAGGTGATCAAGCCTGCTTCCTCTCATTGAATGCGCCAGCTACAGTGTACCAAGTCGAACGAAGGTTGGATCTTCGGGGCGACTTTGTTTGGCTCTGGCAGGTGCAAAGTTTACTGAGGCGGTGATAGGCTGCAGTAACTGTGTTTGGTGTGACGGTAGCAATGCGGTGGTATGGTGTTGGTAAGAATGACCAGACCTGGACGGTGTCTCTGCTATTGCGAAGCGGCGAGAGGTGGTGGTGGTGATGATGGAGTACCTAGTGAGGATCTCTCGGCGAGTTCCCACGATGTGTAGATAGTAGTAGGGCGACGGAAGGTGAAGTCGAAGTCAGGAACTGGGTTTATGAGGTGGAGGGAGGAGGAGCGAAGAAGCATGAGGGCGATTCTGCGTCGTCGCTTCTCAGGAGCATGTTGCTGCCTAGTTGCTTGGGGCTGAGTCCACGGTCAGCGTATCACATCCGAACCTTGGAAAACGGTATAGTACGACGGGATTGATATCGAAGATGGAGCCTCAGGCTCCACGTACTTAGGTATGGGATTGTCACACGAAGTACACCGAGCGAGAGAACCATGACCTTTGAAATTTCCTTGAAGGAGGGATCGAATTGTGGATGAGCTTACTACTAAAGGACATGTTCAACACCAGCCTGCAGAGATTCGAATCTCAGGATTAGTCACCCTGTATTGATTGAGCAGAGGTACTGTACCTGCGTTTTCTAATCGTGGCGGAGCTCCTCAATTTCTAAAGTCCGAGAGTCCGAGTCGACAGCTTGATATCACTCGTCGAGGCTGTCAGTCCACTTTCGACCCATCATTGTGCATCCCCCCATGGATCTTGTCCGCCTTTCCCGACATGTTCATCCGCTATTCTAAGCTTTCTCCTCCTATGCGAGTCGGTCTGCTAGTTTGTCCGCTTTGCCTCTCGAGGTCTCCGGTCAGCAAGGCTAGCCCCCAAAACATCCACTTCCATCCTCTCGTCGCATCCTTCCAATCAATATCGTCGATGCATATCTCGGCTCCTTGCTCGCAAACAATCAATTCTGCATGCATCAACATTCAGGGAATGAGAGCCCATATATTGAAGAGTGTGTCACCACTTCGTTCCATTCCATGGCAACTTGAAGCTGTAGCGCGCGTGAGCCCCCATCTGACATCACGGGCGAATCACGTCTCGCACCCTCCGGTGACTCAGCCTCGCAGCTCAATCTGTCTTCCACTCATCTCACACAACCCACCGGCACAGCATGATCACAACCCTAGACGACGCGCTGCCCTCCTGCCCTGACCTGAATCCGGGGAGTCGTGGGGGTTTGCACACCGCGACGCCCTTTTGAGCTTTCCGTTCGTTCGAAAGCGTTTCACCCGGCGTTGCCAAGATTTGAAGCTTCCTTCCGAGTTTGTACGCCCGCCGATAAGGCTTGCTGACGAGTCTTTTTCGTGATTTACTATACGATCTATCACCGTGTCTCTCTCAGGCTTCCATAATTCTCCCATTCTCTTTGGGCGACACGTCGACACATCTTTTCTTGGTGCAACATTCTCGCGCAACTACAGCAGCGAGCCAGACTTCTTGCTTTACTTGGCTTACTTTTTATGATATATGTATGCAGGTGTGCTTCATCATCTCCTCTTTGGTGTATAAAAAGCCAAGTCTGACCATGACGACGCGACCGTGGATATTCTAATCAAGGTTAGGGAGAATATCGATAAGAGGCCTACATTTTATTGCAGCATATCCATTCTTCGCTCTTACAATGACTCTTGCTATATGTAAACCAGGGGGACCAACCTCATGCGCACCAGGTCCCAATATTGAGATCAGATCTGGACGTAGAAAGGTGGAAGGGCAAGTTGCCAAAGCCGTTGTGCAGTCGGTTGAATCTCAACAAATCATTTTTCTGTGCTCTTTCAATTCTTCGATCTTATGCTTCGACAAAAAGCTTCAAAGCAAGCTTCCCACGAGAGGTATAATCGATGAGCATCGTACAAATACTTGAAACTACATGATCATTTGCACTGCCACCGTCGGACTGATTCTGCCTTCTACCCATGGACCCATCATTCTCGATTGGATCTTGAAAATGTTGAAAACCAGTGATTTAGAAGCATTATGACTGAGGCTACTCTTATTCTATGGTGCTACATGTGGTCTTATTAATTTATACTCGCTTTGGCCTAAAGGAGAATAGTCGTTGTACGTTTGAGAAGTAATCTTCAGACTCCTCATAAATGTCGGTGAACATGAGGTCTAGCAATCTTAGAAAAGATTATCGCCAGGAACGTATCATTATCGATGGTGGTTTAGAAGTGTAGTGGAAAGGTTAGCTCGCGGTTGACAAATAAAGCGGCCGCATGCACGGACCCCAGCTCAAAACACCCCCCTTTTTCTATACACTTCAACTTGTATTACTAATTATACTACTAACCCTTACTCTAATCTCTCTAAATTTTCAATACCTGCTCAAACTCGTACTACTGTAGCTATTTCTGAAAGGAATAAGCGTAATACCTTAAATAAATACTATAATACACCCTAGAAAGTACGCCTAAAGGCTACTATTAAGTATAGAGATCTAGGGCCAAATTTCAACGCTAGACTATCGAATAAAGCTATATTCGAAGTAGAAGGCTTCTCTAAACGTTTAGGAAGACGTATAATAGTAGAATTAACGTCCTCCTAGAGAACCTTCCCTTACAAAGACCTCCCAAACTAGAAAGAAATACGTAGCTACCTAGAATCTATTTTAGAGATAGATATTCGCCGTATAGAGGCTATTCTTAAGGCCGCCGACGTCGAGGAACGCTCTATAACTTGGGATAGTCTTATACAAGAGGCTAAGGTCTATAATCCTAAGTTTCTCGCTAATAGTAAGCGGTTAAAGAAGGTAGGGACTTTAGTTTCTAGCCGTATAGTTCAAAGAGTATTAGGACGCCTTGATTACTACAAATATATAGCCTATTAGACTAGCTAGGTATCTAAAAACCTAGCTATACGGCGTCTTAACTGGGCAAAGGACATACTAGCTAAGTATCTAATAAAATACTACTAGCGGAGAGTAATATAGTAGGAAGAGCGTTAGTAAGGTAAAAGCTAGATATTATCATCCGCCGTTAATAGGATCTCATAGTCAGATGGAATAATAGAGTGGAGGCAAGATTAAATAGAAGTAAATATATAGATAAAGATAAGATAAAAGGTCTCAAATATACTACTTAAAAGACTATCGTACAAAAGGTGGTATGAATATATATTATTGGTTGGTTCTTAAATATTAGATAGATACTAAGTCCGTCCCTTATATACTAGCCCTATAATAGCATGTCCCTAC
>QWZN01000130.1:0-106770 GCA_003693225.1 Venturia aucupariae | reverse complement strand
TATCTAGCTATATTATCGCCTTTATACTTCGGAGGTATCGGGTAGTAGGACTTCGGGAGCTAAGAATTGCCCTTATAGCTCTTCTTGGCTAGTCCTACGCTACCTATAGCGGCTAGGGCCAGCTTAGCTTCCTTAAGACGGACCTATAAGGTTACGATCTTTAGCTAAGCTTCTAGCTCAGCCCTCCGAGCTATCGACTCTNTCTAGGTTATTCCCTACTATATCCTTAGATAGCGTCTTGGAAGTAGCCGGAACGACTAACTCGGAATCGGCGTCCTCGTCAATAACTAGTAGGTCCTTACGGGAGGCCGCTTTATCCTCTAGCTACTACTACGTATTAGCTTTAGGATCGGCAACGTTATTACTAGCTTCTACGCTCTAGTTGCGTATCTTAGGTCCTATAATCGTTTAGGGGAAGGTCCGATCTCTAATAGTACCGACGTAGTATACTCCCTTAAGGGGTAGAGCGTTTATAATATAAGGATACGTAGTAGTACTATAGGGATAGACGTATTAAGAGAGAAAGGGGATCAAATATATATATTTAGAGTAAACGCTAGAGAGGAATCTCTCCTACGTCTAAGCGATAAGATATCTACGTGTACGAAGCCAAGGCCGCACGTGCCTTAGTACGTGTCCTGGCTTGGCACCGGACCAGTGTCTGACCTATGTCTGACTGGTCCCGGAGTCTGGAATGGGTCATGGATCCTGACACATGCCGAACAAAAGCTTTTCCTCAGCCTCAGGCCAATGATCATGGCATCCACTCGCCAAGTCACAAGGGCCAGACCCGGTTGGTCATGCCTTCTCTCCCCACCCTTGCCGCTGGGGACCCCCTGTGATCTAGGGCACAGCCTCTAGAGTGATATCATCCAGTGGCTCTACTGTGGTACAATGGAAGACATCAATATAAGAACCTGCCGTGCTCTTGCCGATTTCCTCTCACACATTTTACTCTTCTCTGCATCCCAACAACAAGACCCAAACTCTCAATTCTACCTCCCAATCACCTCAAACACCTCCAAACACCAAACAAGAAAATGTCGTTTGCCCTATCAGCTGAGAACGTCCGCGTCGACGACGGTCACATCCTCCGTGCTTCTCTCCGCAACGGAAATGGTGACTGGGTTGATGCCGAGATCGATCTGGACCAGTTCGTCGGAAACGACAATGGTTAGTATATTCGAACCTTCAACCATCTCCCAAGCTGATATTCTTTTAGGCAACTTCTCCTGGGGCGGCCAAGGTTCGAACTCGTGTGCCAATCTTTTCCTTTCACCCACTAACGTTCTCAAGGCTTCTCTGGTAGCTGCCAAAACTGCTCCTTCTCTGTCGAGGGTGGCAACGCTGTCCCTGTCCTCCGTGCTGAGCTTCGAAATCAGGAGGGTAACTTCCAGCCACGCGACCTCAACCTGGCCGAGAGGATCGAAAACGATAACGGACAATTCTCCTTCTGTAAGCATCTCTCACTTTGGGCCGTATTTGACATACTCGGCTAATTCTGCGCAGACTAAATTACCAAGACACGATGGTCGATCGGGAGGTTATCTGTTGGGCAGCTGTGCTAGTTGATCAGACAATCGGAGACTTGGTTGATGTCCAGCTACCATATGTTGAACTTCAACCTGACAAGCGGTTTTCTTAACAATGATTTTTGCACGATCATCGGTTTGCGCATATCTGCTCACTACACCAATGATCTAAGGTGCTTGTGCGTAGGTGTTAAATTTAAGCGTGGCAGGTCGACCTCAAGTTTTGGAACTCGCCCAATCCTGCCATTCCTTGCCTTTAACAATATCGGTTGTTCATTTCACAATATTGATGCCTTCAATTCAATCAGCATTCTCAAAATTATCTCAAAACTGCTTGAGATATCTATGTTCGTAGTGACGTCGGTAAAAGTCTCGCAGATCCATCAGATCAGCTCCAGATTGATCTCAACTTCTAGCAAGGCTCGGTAATACTTGTTGCAGTAAATTTCAACGATGGTCGTTTTAAATGGCTTGACATTCTTGACGCGCTCTTTGCCGTATTCGTCTACATAGTAGGGCCATAGAAAACTTCCAATGGTCAAGTTTGTATAGATTATCAGACCATCAAAGTTACGAAGGCCTACGCAAGCTTAGAGATAAAATTCACTAAATCAACATGCCCTCCCTGAGCACCAAAAAATAAGAATAAAAATCTAGCTCATTTGCAAGTCGGATGACCAGGATTTAATTCAAAGTAAAAAATGTCAGTGGTGCTACGGAGATGGAGATAATGGATAAATCATACTCGTAGCCAAAAGAAATCGTCCATGATAATTTCGATATCCCACCCCAAAAATTGCAGCAGATTCTCTCCTCTTCACTGACAAAAACGGGTTTTCCTCATTCCCAATTTTCGTTCGGTTCCTGGTTGAAAGAAGTCTGGTGGCATCCCCGGCCCTACTATAATCCGTCCCGCTTCTCTCAAGTGCAATACGACATGTCCAGATTACAATCGACAGCACTGGAAACACCGTTCGCTAGCCTCACGCCATGTCAATCAGAAGAGAAAGTCACTGCGTGAAGCTAGCTACAGCTCCCAAAAAAACGATAATCTTGTCCCAGAACGAAACATTCGAAATGCAATTCCAGGGTTAGAATATGAAAGGGGAAAAAAAATAAAAAAATAGGCGTCTATCTTTCGCAAGAACAAAGCAGACTTTTCTCATTTTGCGTCGAAGAGGATAGGAGGTGAGTGAGAGGGAAAACATACGTAGGAAGTAGCAGACCATGAATCATAACCCCCTTCACATCAAAGGGGAAAACGCTACAGCGTCCATGATATCCAGAAGGTGAAATTTTGAAACAAATATTTGCTTCCTTAGTCTCGAGTTGGGGAAAATAATCACCATTTAAATCACCAATACTGAATCTCCCCATATCGTCACGAGAACGACGTAAGACACAAATCGTTCATGCCTTTAAAAGCCCATTCCTCCAAGAGAAGAAAGAGCACAACCTCTCCATAGGATATAGAGAAACCAACCAGTTCAATATCAAATTTACGTGCAATCCAACCAAAAGCGATTTCTCGTAATCCAATCGGGGTTGAAGGCAAACAAAGAAAGATTCCTGAGAGGTAGTAAGGGGAGAATTTGGTTTAGTGCACCACCGATCTCGTCCACTTGCTGTAATCGATCATTATTACATCCGAAAACAGGGCCTGTATGAAGATTTTCATTCAAACCCCTTCCAGAGGTGTACTCGATAACCCATTCATCTTGCTTTTCCGGCCACGCATATGGACCAAAGTAAATGCCAGTCTTACCCTCTTAACCGATGAAGAGGCGACAGACAGTGCTCATCAGGACACCCGATTGCCCTGCATCTAAAGACTAAGAGCCAACAATCCGAGCCATGTGGGTATAGATGTCACGCCCGTACCGAACTCCATATTATCCTCCCAAAGCGCCGTAATAGTTGTACAATATTTGAACAGAAATCCACCACCCAAATCATAGAATTTTCACCGTCAATTCCAACCCTCAGCTTCCAGGCTCGCCGAGCTGCCCTTTTTCTTCCCATTTGGCGCAAGGCGACCTCTCGCCTTCTTCGGCGTGTTACCAGCCATGGAATTGCGTTTTCGCTTCGCGGATGGCGTACCAGCAGTGACAGATCCCCTTCGCTTTCTACCCTTCCCAGTCGAACTCGGGTTGCTAGCCGTCTCCTGCTCTTCATTGGGCGTCTCGTACCCGTCGCCTTCACCCTCAATATCATCCTCATCTGCAATCTTCACTTCATGATCCACGGACAGCAATTCTGCAAAGTTCTTGCACATCGTAAGCTGGGACTCCTGATCTTGGAGCGAGCTCATGATCGAACTGATTTTGTCGAGAAATTTCTCTCCAGTGATCAGGTTATTCTTCTGGGGAGCCTTATTCCCCTTCTCCGGTGCTTTAGCTTCCTTCTTCGTCTTGTGCAGGTTGTAAGCTTGACGGAGGTGTGTACGAGTCTCCCAAGCCATAGAGAGGATCATAGAAGCTGCAGCCAATCTCCGAAGACGAGCGGGCTCGATGGTGAGCTCGGGCTCCTGAGGTAATTGTTGTTCTTGGAGAGGCTGCTGCGAGGGCATGACCGACTGTGAAGAGGCAACAGCAGGCACCTGTTGACTACCCTCCTCAATGCCAATCTTGAGGATTTCCTTCTCGATCGCATGTGCGACAACAGCCCCGGTCGTTCGGATGACAAGACTCTCCAGCAGCGTGATGGCATGCATCAGAGCGTCCATCTGGGTATATTCAACAAAAGCCACATTCTCCAGAACGAAGCGGGCAAAAATGACGGCATGAGGGTCATCTCCCGATGCATCCAGCGAATTGAGTTCGAAATCGATACGAGCACTGAGTCGAGTCAAGAGCTTCCTTTGAGCCTGACTATTGGTAGGCATATACAAAGCAGCGAAAAGTGGACCTAATTTTGGAGTGACTTTTGTGCCAGCAGAATTGCCGGGAGTAGGTCCAATCGTCACGCCACGAATATCATGCAGAATATCCTTTTGGTACTCGAAGGCCTTTTGAACACCTTGGATATTCTCCTTGTCCAGGCCGCTGCCCCTCTGAGACATGAGAGTCGAATGCGCCTCAAACGCCACTCTGGCGATCTCTGCATTATTGGAGGTTGCCAAAGCGATTAGTGTGGCGCCGTATTCTTTCGGATGTGCCAGACCTTGAGAGCTGATACTCACGATGATCTTCGTCGCAATGACCGCAATGTCGTCAGTGAAATTGAAAGCAAGGCGAGTGATCTGGGGCAAGAATTTTTGCTTGATAGTCGTGGCACCAGCATCGTTGCTGTTTCCAAGGAAGGAGGTTTGAAGACGCTCTTGACCCTTCTCCACCCCTGCACCAACTTTGACTTCCGCGCCTGTGTCGGATCGCCTCTCCTCCTGCGTGAAAAAGAGAAGAAACCCCTCGAGGACAATCCGTTTGAGACGCAGATCCTCGTTGATGAACACGAGTTCAAAAAGCTTGCCGACGTCGTTGCGAAGGTAGTGTTGGGGCCAACCTTGACAAATTGCCGCGACACTCTCGAGAGCAGTCTCTCGAATGGCTGGCGGACACGTCTTGACATTTGTGAACTTGCAAATGATGTCGAGAATCAACGAGGAGACAAGCTTGCCTGTCCACCAAGTGAACTTTGCTCGAAATTCCTCTGCTTGGTCTTCAACGTCGCAGAGCTTGCCGAACTGTCCAGCAATGATGAGGAGTTTTGTGATCTGGTTAAGTTCCTTCTCCTGGGCTGGAGGTTCCACCAAATTTGTACTCTTTTTTCCATTGAGATTGTTGAGGACTGAGATGAAAATTTTGATAAGTTTCTGATTGCCTGGAAGCATAGTGTGGAGAATCTTCAAGCAGGAGGCACATCCACTGATCTCGGCGGCAGATGGTAAGACAGTGAGGACAGCTAAAATACGCCCCTGTACCTCTAGGAGCAGCTTTTCTTCGACCGATGGAAGAGAAGGTATGACGTGGCAAAGTATCGAAATGGCAGATCGGAACAAAGGTAGATTGGCTGTGGTTAGGTTCTGAAGGTATGGCACCAGGAGCTCAAGCTGTTGGACGGTGAAGAGATTGGGTTCGGACTGCGCAAATACAGCCAAAGCCTCGGCAACATGACTCTGTGATGGGCGCCTTGGATCCTGGTCGTCATCGATAATTTCGTCAAACATGTATCCAACCATGACTTTGCAAACTTCAGCATCGGCAGCACGAGACTTAGAGTCTGGCGCAAGAACCTTCCGCAAAACGATCCCGAGCACGTTTATGGCAGTCTCTCCGTATCGTATTGTTTTCACAATAAGAGCAACTTGTTTCTTTAAAGCAATCTCCCTGCGAACGGTATCCATTGAGGAAGCGTGGAAGGGAGTGATCCAGAGGTCTTCGAAGCTCTGCCTGGCTAAATCAGCCACGTTGTCGTCTTCGTCTTTGACTCTGGTCATCAAAGCAGCCGCAATTGCCGACTGCATGGCTTGATCGTCCGTGTTGCGAAGATAAATTTCCCTGAGGATCTTCATGGAGTTCTTTCGCACTTGCGTAGAGTCACGGTCAGATGTCATCTCGATGATCCGAACATACGCTTGTTTCTCGAGAGATGGCTTGAGTAGGAGGCACTCTGCCAGCAGTCCGAGTGCATCTTTCCGCACCCCTGGGCCCTTGTTCTGGGTGCAGGAGATGATATTTTGAAGGATAGCCGGAGACCTGTCAAGAATTGCTGGATCCCTGGCTAACAGACTGGAGAAGCTTTTCATGCTCTTGCTTTGCAGCGTCGACTGTGAGTTAATCATGAAAGAGAACAAACTGTTCATGATTGTAGGCAGGTATTGACCAAAGTGCACGGCGATGGAGGAAGCAAGTCGGGCTTGCTGGGATGATATTGAAGTATCAATGGCATCGCTTGAAGGCATCAGTTAGCACAAACGACCTCACAGTTAGTAGAGGGGGTGACAAACAATTCTTTCCTGAGCCAGCTGGGGTCAATCGTCATGTTGCGCAGTCGGAGGCATAGTTCCAATTCCAATCCGACCTCGCTGTTTTGTAAATGCTTCAAGATATCCCCCGCCCATCGTGTCAGCATATAGCCGTGAGCACTCTGTGTCTGGAGGTTATGAAGACCCTGAGACTGTAGATACTCGATTACTACTCGGTATGGGCCACGGAAACTGATAAGCTCCTGCGCAGGCTCTTGCTCTGGGTTCTTGTTGGCATTAATTAGCATGTTGGCAACTTCAATAAGCTCAGACGTCAGATGTGCTTGGCCTGCATATCCTGCCTCGCAAGCTTTGCGAATGTAGCTGTTCAAATCTGTGATACCAGCACCCATCATGCCCATCAGTTCCAGACTCATCGACTTGGAAGTCACGGGCTGTTTCTCATCCTTGATGATCTGAACCAAGCGGAAGAGCAGTCTGGTCAATAGCGTCTCAGCAGCAGGCCAGTCAGGAAACCCAAGCACGGCCAAGAAATCCGACGTAAAGATTTCGATAAGGTTTCGGTAAGGGGATTCGCCGGTTTTGGTGGAAGTCAAGGCCTGATTAACTGTCCAGTTGATGATGTAACTGGCGTCAGCGTCTGCACTCAGCTGTAGTGGATCAGCAAGCGATCGTAAGTCCATTGCAGCATCGTCATCAGCCATGGTTTCTTCAACCTCCAAATCGCTTGTCGTTGGCTGTTTACTGAGACGGGGGGTGTCAGAGCTGTCGTCGTCATCCGCATCAACGTCTGAGTCTTCATTCACAACGGCCTCCCTCAACTTGCTCTTCCTCAAACTCTTGCTTGAGCGCGCACCGCTGGATTGTACGAGTCTCATCAGCAACGCGGAAACAAGGTGAATGGGCTTTCCTTCTGCCAGCTTGTATTGACGTGCGCCGTGACGGTTTGCACCAAGATCTCCCAATGATGATAGAATTTTGTTGATGATATCAGCCCGATGTGAAGGGTGCCGTGCATAGATCTTAGCAAGACAGTCCATGGAAGTGCGGCGAAATGCCTCGAAACGCTGTGTTCCTAGAGCCGAGTCCTTTTCGATATGAGCGTTGTCAACGAAGATAAGCGTAGACACGAGAGATTCCACCTTGTGGACAATCATGTCTGCAATGTCAACTTTAGAAATTAGGTCTCCAAGAAGGCGCAGTACTCTGCCACAGGTGATGACAAGTGGGTCAAGGGCTTTGCGATTCGTCGTGTACGTCTTGAAAATCGCAGAGGAGTCCTTACTTCTGGCCACTGTAACGGGAATGATGACGGTCTCGATGACTTGTTCGACCGACCGTAGAAGAGTGGTTAAGATGTCTTCGGAATAGAGCTGCGTCTCTTCTCGTCCAGCGGTCATGATTCGAAGCAGAACCTTGCCACCACGAAGAGCGTTTTCGGCCAACTCAAGTCGCTCAATCCAATCTTTCGTCACATCAGATTCAGACTCTCCTGCGATCGAGAGATCTAGCGCCTCAATGCAACTGGTCGTGCTGCCAAGGAGCTTCTCGGCACGAACCAGCTGGTCCATGTCCATCTCTCCAAAACATTTCGAGTCGACAGCTTTCTTGATAGCAGAATCCATTTTCTCCTGAGCATACTTAGTCAGGACGGGCGTGTCAGCTTGGTTAAATGCGCTCTGCACAAAGTAGACAGCATAGCTAGATGAGCCTTGCTGCTCCTCGGCCTCGAATATGTCATCCAGTGTGCTATCAAGAGCTTGCAATGCGACATCTGCCTTCCTCTGCTGGTCTACCGGTAGATCAATTCGTCCATCATCCTCAGTATCTCGTTTCCGCTTTGGTTTCCTCACTCCAGCGGCAATGTGTCTATCAATATCTGGAAACTCCTGCCATTCGGATCGTTGTGTGGATACCTGGCTAGGAGGAATCAATATGGTGGGCCCATTCTGCCCAACCACGTGTCCATTCTGCTGGTATACTACCTGATTCTGCTTTTGCACTGGAATGCCATTGCTTGCGGCCACCGGCGCCTGCTTCTGGGTCTCTCTTGGTGGTGATCCCACCCTGATCATCACTGAGGGCTTGAATATCGAGACGGGCGTAGGGGCAGGCGTAGAAGAGATTATATTTGTGTGGCTGGCAACAGGATGTGGAGTTTTGGGCTTAGCTACCGCCGTGGGAGCCAACGTCTGATGTACGGCCTTTGGAGGAGGGGAATCATTGGGCGTTGGGTACCGAAAAGCGATGTCTGATCGGTCGAGCGCCATCTTTGAAAACGATCTCAACTTGTAAGAGGGCGAACGCTGAGAAACATGGGCGTTGCGTTGCTGGGGCTGTCTGGTCTGCGGTGCTGCTCGGGCAGATGGAGGTCTCGCGAACTTGCTGTTGTTCGAGTTAGCTCAAATCGAACGAAATGGCTGTAATGCCCTTACTACTCAGTCAGCTTCTCTGGTTTCAGCAACTCTGACAGCTTCAGAAGAGTAGTGTCCAAAACATCAGAGCGTTGCGGTGAACTATCGGCAGCTTGATCTAGCACTTGTTGAAGCGCTCTTGTTCGCCGACGTAGATCGTGATCCTTAGTGTTTGCGAGTAAGTCAGGACGTTGAGGCGAAGCGGTGGAGGGATAGGTCAAGATATCTGAATGGGGTGATGTTAGAGGATTAAATGAAGAAAGCTAGGAGGGTGCAGGCAAACGAAGTGATTGAGGGGAGACGACTCAAGAGAGGGATAACTGATCGTAGATCTGGTAACTACCGCAGTAGAGCCCAGATCTAATGTTCGCCGTGTTATGCCCAGTCAAAGTGAGCGCGGACTTGGAGAAGCTGGAGCGCACCTGGGGAAAACGGGACGATGGACGTCAAAGGCGTGCATCTCAGGGCTTCATCCACAGTCGGTGCGCGATAGTAGGACCTCGCCTGGTATGGATCCGTCGGAGGTTGCAATCCATTGGGAGCGGAATTTGAGACGTATACATGAGGATAGTTCGACATCTTTGGGATTCCACCCTCTACATTTGGATGTCGACGAGCAGCAGGAGGTAGCTACAGATGCGGACCCCCTATAAAAGGAGGAGGATTGTGAAGGAGCGACAATTGGTGGTGTTCTCGCTGTATCCTCTGTCGCGATGTTCACGATGTCGCAACCCACGTGTGGTCAGAGCGTCAATCGCGTAGTTTGGAGTATTAAAAAAAAAAAATGTTGGACGCGAGATTCACACGAACATCATTCCTCCACCTCTAACCCCAATATGGCTGCAATCGGGTCGCTTGTCTTCTGCGAGAGCTGTGGAAATTTACTGGACAGTGCAAATGGTGATGACAGCGTTGTATTGACCTGTGATGTCTGCGGCGCAAAGTGCAAAGGTATGCTCAAAAAAATTCACATTCTCATTCAGCATATATATAAGAGCTCGGAGACTAGGTGGAAAAACAGCACAGAGGTTGATCGCGGTTTATTGTGGTCCAAGTCAAACGAGTGGAAGTGCCACGCAGACAAGAACCGTCCATCGTTCCCGAGATTGTCTCCATGCTCAACCGACTCTCCCCAGGATGACCTTCACCTGCCGTCTCACTGCCCAGACCTTGTGCGACCAGCGATCGGGTCACTCTGAAGATGGGTTACCTGACACCATAGAAGTCGGGTAACACTTGATCTATGTCCGAGAACAAGGTGATCCAATTCAGGAAGGATATCAATATATTTCTGGCGATGAAGTATAGTACGACTGCTGGTAATTTATCGGTGTCGATCTGGAGCTGGACACTACCAAAGGCATTTCAAATATGACATGGGCGGACAATTTTTGAACATTCCATGGATTGTTGAACTACAGATGTACTTTGGTGGCAGAGTCTCTCGAGATACCTTTGAGGAGGTGGCTCATATTCTTCGTTTGGCAGACCAAGTCTCCATCCTCATGACACAAACCCACCATCTAACATCTCCCGTTCCTCCTCAACCTCGACTAACTCACCACCATAGACACCTCCTCAACCCTCATAACAACAACGTCAAAACCTTCCTCCTTCCCCTCCAAGCTCCGCGACAAACTCTCAGGCGACGTCCAACAAATAAACGTGGAGGACTACAGTACCGAACGCGAATTCGAAATTACCTGTCCCAATGCCTGTGGCGCTGAGAAGGCACGGTACCACGAGAAACAGACGAGAGGCGCTGATGAAGGAAGTACCATCTTCTATACGTGTGTTGGATGTGGGTTTAAGTAAGTTTTTCGTCTTCGTCTGGCTTTTGCCTCTCTGCTGCGGGGAGGGAGAGTCTGAAGGGCTTGGGTGTGGTCTTGAAGCTAATTTTGGTACAGATGGAATACAAACAACTAGAGTGACGAGCTCTATCGCGCTTTCCAGGTCCTCTCATTCTTTTCGGCGGTGATATACCAAAAAGATGCGATCATGCTTAGTAACCACTTTAAGTCCACCTCCAGCGTTCATGCCTTTACTATCCTGGGAAGCAACCGGCTTTTTCACTTTGTTCATGATCCATCAACGCCAATGAACGCGAGATCTTATGTCAAAATTCATCTTCCTATAAAGCAACTTCAAATCAGACAGCAACCCCCTCAGGAACAAGCGCATATTCCACCTCCCCACTCCTCTCATACTCAGCCATATCAAGTGCAACAACAACACTCTCCCTAACAACTTCCACCGGATCCTCCAAAAAACCCTTCAGCACATCTTCAACACCTTCTTCCTCTCCAAGACTGCCCAAAGCCTCTGCTGCCTCATGTCTCACCATCGCCATCTCGTTTTGATTTCCCAATGCGGCGATGAGAGATGGTATTGAAGCCGGATGACTCAGTTGACCGAAGACGAAGGCAATCTCATGGCGGAAAAGGGGCGAGGGATCTGCGAAGCCTTTTGCGAGACTTAGGACGGCGGGCGTTGCGGTGGGGAGGGAGGGAGGTGAGGCTAGATCGCGGAGGGCGAACATGGAGCGATAGCGGTGGAAGAGGGGAAGTTTTGTGTCTAGCAATACAGCCTCCAACTCCGGTATCGTGGGGGTAATTTTATCGTCTTGTGGTAGTGGTGGTGCTGGATCGATGGATGCGAAATCACTAGATAGAAAGAAGACACCCAAATCAGCATGCTTCGCTCATAACTCACTTTCAATGCATGGAGTTGCTCTCAATTGGCAGGTTGAATGTGTAATGAATTGTGAACATACCTCTTCCTAACATTCACCTCCTCCCCCCTCTTCTCCAATTCCCACCTAATCCTCTCAACAGCAATCTCACAAGTCTCCTTCACAACCCCCTCCTCGCCCACTCTATCCCTGAATTCCCCTAACACCTCCAAGCTCCCCTTATCCCCCAGTGCGCCCAATGCCTCAGCAGCCTCATGCCTCACCATCGCATCCTCACTCAAATTCCGCAGCACGCCCTGCAGCGTAGGTACCGCCGCCAAGTTGCGCGTTTGGCCAAGGCAGTAAGCAACCTCGTGCTTTAGAAGTGCGGAGGAAGAGGTTGTGAGACATTTTGTTATAGCGGTGAGGGCGGGAGTTTGGCAGGGAGAGGGTGGAACGAGGGAGGTTGAGGCGAGGTGTTTTAGGCTGAAGAGGGCGCGGAAACGGGAAGCGAGGGGACTGCTTTCTGAAAGGAGGGTTTGGCGGAGAGATGTTAGGGTTGTGTCTTCTGTTGAGGGAGCTGGTGGAGAGATGGCTGAGGGTGTCATTTTGGCGGTTTGAATTGGTTGGAGTTGTGGGTAGACGATGTAGTGATGGTGGATCGTGGGGTAGAAAAATTGTGTAGATTAGATTAGATCTTGGTGGCGTAGATTTGATGCAGTGCAGTGTCTGCGAGCCGATGCCGATATTCGGTGACACAATTTTTGATCTCTTTCCTCCACTTACCCTCATTTCTTGAACAACACAGGGCCGCCTTTTCAACCTTCTTTCTACACAATTTATACAGTACCATCGTTCCTCGAGTGCTTGTCCATCCTGGCACCAACCGATCATCAAAATGGTCCACGAAAGGATGGCCTGTCTTACCACGATCTTGGTTTTGAATCAAGGCCTCTTGGACAATTTGATGATGTTTAGGACGAAGAAAAGGCCGATAAGCGGTTGTATGGACAAATTTCCAAGGCATTCCTCATGGATTTCCCTTCATGTCCCATTTTCCTGGACGCGCTTAGGAGGTTGGCAGAGCTGGATGAGGCGGTTCTTACTCCACGGGCCAAGAACAGCTGCTCATAAGTCCACTCCAAGACATTTGCACAAAGGTCGGGAATTTCTTGTCCTTTTTTGGGGGGAAGGGGGGTTTAAATTAATAATCACTAACTCAGAAAGAGAGAGATGGAGCAAAGCCGACTTCTCAAATTTGAGAAAATAGCTTTTCTTCAGGAGAATATTACCGATGCAGCACCAGGTTCTCCTCTTGTTATCTCCAACCAAAAACCCAATCGCTCGCAAAAACTTTGGAACCTACCATACCCTCATTTCATTTTCCGACACGAGTGAACTGCTTGATGATCTGGACATCAGGCTTCCGAGTTGGCATTCCCAAGTCTCTGCTTCACACTTTCCGAGCCAACGGTGGTCGCAGTCTTGAATTTGTAAGTCAACGAGATACCCTCGTTGACGACTGGTGAAACCAGAGTGTAAGCTGGACCAGTGAGATGCTCTATACTATTCAAAGCCACGGTCAATATGTCATCGACATTGGCAGAACCGTTCCACTCCATCGATGTCGTGGTGAGGTTTCATGAGGGACGTCGGATTTGCCAGGTTCGACATGGGCTCTGAGTTTCCTTTATTTAGATTTTGTCGCAAAGTTAGGTGTGGTTTCGGTCCAAAGACTTTTGCGTTCGTCAGCTGAATCATATAAAGGTAGGTGCAGCTTCTCGAAATCGAGAGTGCCACGCCATATCATTTCTTGAAGGAAGATATACAGTAACTCTTAAATTCTCCTAAGAGATTAGAGCTCGTTTAAAATTTATAGTAACTCCTATATCCTTCTTAGAGACTAGAGCTTATTCAAAATATATAGCAACTCCCGTATTCTCCTAAGAGACTAGAGCTCGTTCAAAACGTATAGTAACTCTAGATATATATACCTCTACGCTATATACACCTCTACGCTATATACACCTCTAATTCTATTACTATCTATCTTATACGTTTTAAACGAGATCTGGTCTCTTAGGAGAATTTAGGAGTTACTATATATCTTCTTACGTACTCACAAAAGGTATATATGTCTTCGAGTCTAGTACCATCTGTCTCCTCAATGTCCATGTCTGGCGATTTGATCAAGGCAGAGTGTTCACCCGTGAGTGGACGGGCTGTTGCCAGCATCTGCTGAGCCACGCAGCTCCGACATCGATTGCTTCCTCGCCCGAGCCCGGACAAGTCGGAAGGCTATGCAGAGTAGAGAGAGGCCTCTTACGTCGTTTCAAATATCATCATCCATTTACATATATACACTGAATTTAACAATTTTCCACATACCATGCTTCGTAGCCTATATAGGAACCCCAAGTATCGCTGAGCGCTACTTGGAGGTATCGACAACATAACGACCAGCAATGGCACCCTTGTGCATCAGGTCATACACCATCTGTAATTCGGAAAGACCCACGACCTTGAACGGCGACTTGATCAGTCCACGGCGGTAAAATTCCAGTGCCTCAGAGGTATCGCGTCTGTTTCCGACGTACGAGCCCTTGATGGTGATCATTTTGATGACGGACTCGAAGACGGGTGCGCGGAGGTAGGCGCCAGCCGGGAGACCAATGCAAACGACTGTTCCACGTGGTCGAACGTACTATAATCAATTTTAGCATTGCGTAATGAGTAAGAGTGAGCAGCGTAATGAGTAGGAGTGAGAAAGGATGGAAAGCATACCTCAGCAGCCTGTTGGAATGGCTTCTCGTTGACAGCAACAAGGATGACAGCATGAGGACCAAGACCATCTTCAGTCGCGGCCTGTACATCCTTGACCACGTTCTTGCTCGACATGAAATCGACGAATGACTCAGCGCCCAACTGCTCCAAACACATCTTCTTCTTATCATCGCCGGTATCGACGGCAATCACGCGCAAACCCATGGCCTTGGCGTATTGTTGAGCGAGAGATCCGAGGCCACCACCGGCTCCGACAATAGCAACGGTCTGGCCAGGTCGGGCCCCTGACTCTTTCAAGCCCTTGTAAACAGTGATACCGGCACAGAGAATGGGCGAGACAGCGTCGAGTGGGATTTCCTTTGGAATGCGGGCAACGTGTGCTGCCTTTGCTATGGCGTATTGCTGGAACGAGCCATCGACTGTGTACCCAGAAAGAAGGGCTTTTGAGCAAAGCTAATCCGACAATCAGTACATGTTCCAAAAATAATGGAAACCTCGACTTACAGGCTCATCAGATTGCTGGCAGAAATCGCAAGCCAGACAGGTACCATTGATCCACTTGATTCCTGCATGATCTCCAACCTGGATATCCTCGACCAATTCTCCTCGCGCAACGACGACACCGGCGCCTTCGTGACCACCGACAAGAGGTAACTTGGTAGCCAATGGCCAGTCACCGTTCACAGCGTGGAGATCAGTGTGGCATACACCGGAGAACTTGACGTTAATCAGAACTTCGTCTGGACCTGGCTTTTGAACTGGAATCTTCTTGTAGACGACAGGCTGTCCGGTCTTTTCGACTACCTGAGCCCATTGCTCGGATGGGATTTCGGGTGAAGACATAATGTTGTGAGTATATAGAATTGGTGATGGGTGTGTGATAAAATTGAAGAGTCTGTTGATTCAATTGATCGAACGGAATTGATTGATTGTGCCCAAGGAGAGGCAGTGGTTCTCTATTTAAGCAACATCAGTAACCTCAGGAACCAGGTTTACCTACGCGTAGGTACCTAGTCAGACCCCTCAATCCGGACTCAAGACCCCACAGGAAGGAGCTATGGAACAGAGCTGATGGTCAGGTAAGTGGGTTAGTCAGTGCGCACCTGGAGGCGAGCAATGATTGGTCGGTGGCGAATAGAGGCAACCGGTCTTGCGGAAGAAAGCAGATAGACAAGGTTTCGGATGCTGAATGGGAAATGTCTGGAGACCGTATCCCATCGTGCATAGTGCCAGGCTGGACGTTGTGTTTCGACCATTGGGCGAGATCACATCACGCCACTCAGGCCGTGGCTGACCGTGCCACCGATAAGGCTCAAGTGGAGTGACCTGGAATTGGAATATCCGAGTCTCTGAAGGAGAACAAGTCGGTCTTTAATCACGTCGCTGATGGCCACCACAGTCCTTCCATTGCCATACATGAATCGTCAACTCTCCTCTCCCTCTCTTCGCTTCTCGGTCGAACGCCCCTCTTCCTTGCTCCCACAGTCAGCCAACCCAGCACTTGCTCCCACAGTCAGCCAACCCAGCACTTGCTCTCACACTAAGCCAACCCAGCACTTGCTCTGATCAGCCCACAAGACCCAAGAATCCCTCTCTATGGGCTGTTCACGGCCCAAAGGAGACCCAGAACATCGGGCACGTACGGAGAGGGACAAGCTCGACATCTACCGGGCCGGGCAGAAGTATCGCAGGAACAAAGGGGTAAGATGCCATGTCCAAGTCACTGCACGTTATACGAGTAGTCTCCAAGAACTGTCGGGTGGAGAGTAGGTAGGTACGAATGCCCGTTAGCGGAGAGGCCGTCCCGTCTGAGGTTAACATTCAGGTTCACCCCGCGCTTTGCGGGTGCGGGTGCGGGGTAGACTAAACTTAAACTAGTTTTTTCGTGGTTGGCACAGACCCAGGGTCTATCTTGCGGATCCATTGACCTCTCATCGTCCTCGCAGTCAATTTAAACCTACAACTCCATCTCGTGAGATCCTTTGCAGCATCCCGGACGCGATGGGAAGAGATCCAGACGTCCTTTTCGGACAACCTTCGAGTCTTTGTCGCAGAATCCATCTCGAGACCAGACACGGACTAAGTCAGTCACTCTCACTTCCTTTCCACATTTTTGAAACTGCAGTAAACGGAATATTCAACAGAAGTATCAATGGATTTGCGACGACAGATGACATATTCCTCACCGCTTTTTCAATATCTACTACTATATCAATACCAAACCATCTTCTCCATCCGTTCGCTCATAAGATCAGTGCCTTCCCAAATACAATGAACCTACAAACAACCCAAGTCCCCCAATCTCCCCTCCCATCCAAGCCATCCATCCATCCATCCATCCCCACGTGGACAAGCCCATTCAATGAACAACCACTCATCTTCTTCCTAGATAAAAATTACCAATCTCCACTAACCTCATTCAAAGTACTAGTTGGTATCGACCCATCTAGTCTCTCCATCAACTAATCCAATCCACACGTTCAATTCAAAATCACCCACCCTCCCCATCCTATTTCCCCCGAATATAAATTTCAAGTCCAATAATCCCCTATCCAAACGCTATAAATATCCATCAAATCACATCCTTGTCAATCGTAGACGTGGAAATATAAAAACGGCACAATTCTTTGGTAGAGAACAAAAAGCCGTCTCAATATCATTATTGAAAACTCAAAAATGAGCATCGCGCCAAACGCAACAAACTATCACAACTTGAAAAAATCAATGTATAGAAAATCCACTGCCCTGACTCCAAATTGTTTTTCTCATCGGACAAAAAAAAAAGAAGAAAAGTGCAAATAGGGTATCCATTTCTTTACCAATCTCAAACATCAAGTCGGCTTGCTCACCACCCCCTTCACACTGCCGCACCCCCCTCTTGTGGAATCTAATGCTTCTCCTTCATCCTCAATGCCTTGTCCTCAAAGTACACAGCACTCATAAACTCATCATCGACAATAATCTTGTTCTTCTCGTTGAAATAAGCGCCTTGATCGGTGATGGGAATGACCTTGCTCGAATCGCGGACCTCCTGTGCAGAGACACCTCCATCATCTCTAGGGATGATGAGTTGAGGAATGTCTGCCCAAACAGACGGAGGCAAGTAGGCATCACGATCCATGGCGATCTCGTCCTCATTAGCGACGCCGTCGTGTTCCTCGGTGACAAAGTTGGGGATAAGACGGCGCATGGTTTTGTAGTCGTTATAGACGCCTGGATGGAGAAATTTGGTTAGGAAATTTGGCTTTTTGTGAGGTGGAGCGTCCTCGTCGACATGGGCGGGGCGATCAAGCTTGTGGTCACCCTTCTCGTGTGGGAGAGATGGGTCTCGTGCGTTTTTGAGATCCTCGTGTTCAGCCTCGTGGTCAAGCAGTGAGCGACGTTCCTCAGCCTCCAAGGTTTTGGGCAGGTATTTGATGAGTGGACCCAAAGCTGCGTTGAGAGCGATATGGTACAATGCCGTGAAGACGATGAGCATGATCATCATGATAAATGGGCCGATGGCACCAGGATCCTGCAGACGAGTTCCGATAAGACCAATTAAGCATAGCTCGGCAATGTAGAGGCCGACAAAGAGGTGCTGCAGAGCGCGGGCATACACAGCGCCACGAGTGTCAACAGTGGTGTTGTATACGTAGAGGAAGTTGTATCGGTAGGCGAAGTAGAAGAAGAAAAGACCGATGGCTGCAAAGAGTAGTACGAGAGGGGCAATGCATGAATAGCAGATGGCTGTGAAGGAAGTCAGTGACAAAGCTACCTGAAGTGATGCTCGGGCAAAAAGCTCCATTTCCAGATCGACGTCGATGATATTTTGGAAAAACAGACCTCCATAATATCATCGATATGGACGTGAGACTTATGGGCTGCTAGATGGTAGATGTACTCGAACTTTGCACCAGGTGGAAAACTCACCGACGACGAACAAGTTAGTGTAGATCGGATACACAACGCCCCAGCCCACGGTCGACATGGAATTCCATTTGAGGAAAATCTTCCTGGGAGTAGAGCCCAGAATCATAACCAACAATGGTGTGATGACAAGTCCGGCAATGCCAACGAGCACTCCCGAAACGACACCCAGTCCCTGCAGAATGAAGTAACTGAGGTAGAAGTTAGCTGCCTTTGGAATGGCTTGGGAGAGCGTAGTGGCGATGCTGCCAGGGTCGCTGACGGCAGCCTTGGCAATAGCCGGTGCCGCAGAACCAAGAGTAGCAACCAAAAAAACCTGAACGACCTGGAACCCAAAGTAGTAGTTCTGGCAGGTGTATTCTGCATCAGAGTAGGTTGGCGAGCCCCCAAGCCTGGCCATCAAACGAAGGTATGGGGGCAGAAGAGACATTAGAAGGGCGAGAAGGACTGTTGGCAGTAGACCGGTGACAAGTCCAATGAGCTGGCTGGGGAGATTGTTCAGGAAACTCAACCATTGCAGTCCAGGGATAGTGATAAGTGAGTCGATGTTTGAGAAAGAGGCGACGACTGCAACTGGGATAGACCAAAACAAAATGGTGGCACAGACGATACCAAGGGTTGCGGCAGTCCTGACCATGCGTTCCCAACCCTTGATTCT
This sequence comes from Venturia aucupariae, assembly GCA_003693225.1. Classification (NCBI taxonomy): domain Eukaryota; kingdom Fungi; phylum Ascomycota; class Dothideomycetes; order Venturiales; family Venturiaceae; genus Venturia; species Venturia aucupariae. The sequence goes on along the minus strand of QWZN01000130.1, from coordinate 87,878 downwards.
CAAGTTCTTCCAGATAACGTCTGAGGGAATCATGCCGGTAAATCGGGGAGCCATGGTAACGACCTCATGGTGGGTAAGACTTTGATACGCGGCTTGAGCCTCACGGAGATTCTCAAACTCGACGAAAACTGCCCTTATCTTGACGGCGTCACCAGAACGATGCTTGGCCTGTTCGTCCTCAATCAAGGGCTGCAGACGCTCCAACTCCTCGCGAGACCAGCTGATAGTATCCACCTTCTTACCAACAAGAAGCTTCAGTTTATGGGTTGGTCGGTCCTTCGCAGTGAGCCATCGTCCGGCTACAGATCCGTTTGTTTCGGCTCCGTTTTCAAGTCCGACGTTGTTCTCTTCGTGGTTGTCGGTACCCTTTGCAAGCGACTTGAGTCGGGCTTTGTTTGCAAGCTTGACCAGCTTCGTCTCAGCTCCTTCAAGCTTCATGGCCACCTTCTGCCGTTCGTCAACAAGATCTTCGAGATCCTTGGTGTCTGTTGGCAGCCAAACTCGACGCACACCAGGTCCAAGCATTTCGCGCATCTTCTCCTCGTTGAGGTATTCGTTGGGCACCGAGGTGAACAGAACAGTTCGAGAAGAGAGCTTGTTCGCGTAGAGGGGCGACATGAGGTAGGCCTGGCGGAGGTTGATATAGAAGATGCTCTCGCGTGTGATCATGACCAGGAGGTAACCTACAAACAATGTCAATTGATGGTGCCATGGACAGCGAAAAACGTCAACTTACCAAAGAAAATCCAGGCACATCCGGCGTGGGCAAAGAACCTCCAAGAACCAAGCGGCGTTTTGGCGATGTTGGACATGGATATGATATTCAACTGCTTTTGTCCTCCACCTCCAGTAGCGTCTACGGGCATCAAGATGGGAATACAAATGGCAGCGCCCACCAGACATGAAATGACGGCCATCTTTAGGAAACGCAGGAAGAGATAGGCATCGAGACCTTGGTGGCTCAAGACGTAGGAATCGGGAATTGCCCATAGCTTCGGAAGCCAGCCAAGGGCAGTGTTTGGTAGTTCTGGTGAATAGAGATTCTGGCGCAAAGTCTTTGACCGAGTTCGAGGGGCATATTTCCAGGCCGCCCTGTTTCGCACAAGGACAAAGACACTGAACCATACAATGGCGATGACGAGGACGGGAACCAGAGTTGTAATAAGGGAAGATGCTGACGGATCGGCGTTTTGTTGGGCGGAACCCACATTGGGGTCATTGCTCGCGTCCTGTATAGATGTGAGCACTGTGTCCAACTGCAGATGTTCCACTCGCCGATACGGGTATAGACTTGATGAAATCAAGCCCCGGAGCGTCCCTGGCAGTATTGCTAAGAGCTGATGGCAGAGAAGTGGAAGAATTGAAACTGTGACCCGGGATCGTTGTCGATATGGGGTTACGTACGGTTGACATGTTGTTTTCTGAATACTGTTAGCCATTGATGGGGTCGAAGGAAGCCGTTGTGATATCGATACATTTCGGAGAAGCTGGTCCCAGAAATAGCCAGAGGACTGTCGATATGGTTGGAGACAGGAGATAGAAGCTCAATTGGGGGGTGGGCAACTTACAGAGACTGCAGCGATGAAGCGCCGTCGACTGATAGACGTGGATAGGGGATCAAACGGGCTCTGGGCAGCGCAGAATGGCTGCTCAGAAGAATTGAAGGCGACCTGAAGGCGCACTGGATGGGTACAGTGGAGGCAGAGAGGATTGTGGTTGTGATCAAAGGATGGTGATGGTACCAAAGTTTATGGTGGGAAAAGCAAGGTTTACCGCGATCAGATGAGCTCCTGCAAGAAAACAGCGGGCCCCTGTCTGATGGCGTCGGTCGAGTGGCTGAAGATCGGCAGCCCGACCAATGGGAGGCGATGACGTTAATTTGCACCAGTCTGGTCAGGTCTGGTCTGGGTAACAGGCTCACAGCTACGGAGTACGGATACACCATGCACCAGCCACTTCTAGCATGTAACCGCTGTCCTTGTGATTATTGCGCGCGATGCACCTTCAATGGCAATCTGCAGAATCAATCCAGTCGTCATGCGCCACAAACACCCTCCTTACCGGGCTCCTCCAATATCAGTAGTCGTACCATACCAGTAGTGTCCCCTGCAGTGTCAGTGCCAGGACCATTGAGATCTCTGCACGACGACCAATGTCCCAGAACATGTCATTTTATTCCATTCGATGCACTCAGCCGCAGCTACAGCCACAGCCAGTCTTCTGTTTCTTCCTATGAGCTACTAGTATGAGATATTACATCTCGATCGCGCGAACCCATGGGCTTATCGCCGTGAAATTTTCATCGACTACTGTATCCGTACTACTGTGTACTGTGATACGCGCCTTGCAATCTCGAGCCACCTCACCTAGTGGATCCTCGCAATTTCGTCCACGTTTCGGCTATCCTTGAACCTTGAAATGCTCGGGCTGCAGCTGGGCTGGATTGGGCTTGACAGGGGCGCTAGCCGCCACAGCGTGGCGGTGCAGAAATCGCCAGGTCTCGACTTCCTCATGCAATTTCGAGAGACAAGCATTCCAGACCCCACACCCACAATCTCGCTGCCTGTCGCCCCTGTCCAGCTGAGGTTGCGCATCCTTCAACATCTTTTTCATCGCTTCCACTTGGACTTTCTTCTTCGGGCGTTCCCTCCTTGTTATGCTCTTTGTCCATGAACAGAATCACCCAATCCTGCAGACCAATTGTTCGCCATCAGCAGTCCTCGTGCACTTTGACTGCAGCTACCGCCGGCAATGGGTGCGGTAACTGCCGCAACATTATCAACACCTGTCGATATCGGATCGAGACGTCAACACGCCTTATCATGGACAATCAAAGTTCAGGTGTCCTCTTTACTGATTGTATAGTGGCCACCGTAATCCCATCAATTGAGTCATCTTCACTCACTCCGTAGTCGGCATTTCTAGACAGACACCACTCAACTCAAGAGAGTTCCCTTTTGCCAAGATTGTTCGACATTGTCATTGGGTTATTGACAAAGGATTTGACTCTAATATTATACTTGTAGAGATATCTTATAGACTCCGAGCTAGACTCATTAGTACTTATTTCTACTTCTTCTCTTTCTAGCAACCTGCCAGCTCCCGCCTATTTTCAAGGTCATTATACTTACTGCAACTGTGTCATGGCCTCCATTCGCGTCAGTGGCGTCTGGAGGCGAAAGATAATACCCGTCTCCCGTCACCTTTTGACCCTTATATATGCATACACCCTGCAGCGGAGCGAAGAATGCGGTATGATTTTTGGGAGATCCAATAACATCGAAATAATTCTGCCCTAGGAATGGTATCACAGACACCAGCACTTGTTGCGTCACGATCTGGCTAAACCCAGGACTGGGGCATCGCCCGGACAACCCCTGAATAGGATATCGAAACTCGCATATATCCTCTCCTTTCCGCTTTCAAATATCAGCATAACCTGGCTGTGACCACTACCATGCCATACCTTGTAGAAGGCTCTAGAACCGTCCGTGGAATTGAGTCTGACCACAAATTGTCTATCTAATGGGACAAATAGTCTGTATCTCAACCATATATAGGATTGGGACAAGGAGATCATGGATCCTCGCTTTCTCGCCTCGAGCCGAAAGTTCCATGCAGCGGATGTGGCGTACTTCCCGAAGTCCCGCAGGCCGCAATCCTTAGCCTATACAGTTTGTGATATGTCTCGCCGAAGGTGAACAAAATTGGTCGAAATCCTGGAAAATTTCACACATTGATCCCCACACCACAGCAATACTCGAGGGGGAGCAGGATCGTCCTTTATTTAGCTCAACCACTTCTCCAGAATATTACGTGCCCGATTCGTACGAGGAGATACGCAAATAACCCGCCTCCTATCACGCGTATCGAAAAATAACATCTCCTACCGGGGATTGTCGTGCAGGCCCAACGTTCTAGGCATGCGGACGCTGCGAGTCGTCGTTCCTATCGAGTACGTCCTTGCTAAGACTTGTTGAACACGAGCATAGCGATGAGGTATGGAGCCGACGCGCATGGGACGCGTCTACTATGATAGACAACCTCCTTCGCCAACCGGACGGGAAAATGGCATACAAGGCTACTGTTGGTAATGAGTATATTGGGAATGCGTCCCTGGCTAAATGCAAATCGATATAGGAAGACCCAATCCTCGACTCCCTTGTTGTGTACAGGCTTGGGAACGGCTCCATTACCGATCCCCAAGTTGTCGTCAGGAACGCACTTCTATGGATGTTGTCTATCGTTCATCGGAATGCCACTTATAGGCCAACAATGGTCTTGCCCAGTCATCCAGTCAAACGTGCGATACTTCTCGGCGCCAAACATCTCACTCTCGATTATGGGAGAAGCAGGAGCTATCCCTGGCCAGTCTGATTAGCCACAATCAGTTATCAACGTGGATAATTGAGTACCTGTAAGTCTTACTCCCTCTTTTCCGAATTTAATGAGGCCCAGTAGACACTGTCACCGCATCGGTTCACAAATTCTGTCTAAAATCCGGGGAGCCTAGGCATTGGTGTTACCTCACAGAACAATAAATTGATCATCTTCAGGATGAATGACTCTCACGATGCAAACGGGGAAAAATCACCTCATTCTTGGAATTACATCTAGTATCTTCGATCTTCTGCACGATTACGCGAGCAGGATGCTGCCGACTGATCAAGACGAAATAGATTGCAGTACTTCAAAGAGCACTGCCTACGCAGGTCACGGTCACAATATCCATTATATAGCAAAGATATATGGTTCGAGTAAATCGTTTCCCATCTCATGCCGAACTGGCACTCGGCGCGGGGGTTTGTTAGAGCTCAACTCCCAGGGTGACCATCTGGACTTTAGACAAAAGGACTCCCTCGCATATACATCGCCTCGCAAAGCAAACACACCCCTCCCCATACCGCCAATTACCGAACATGTATCTGGGCCGTTCGAAAATCTACTGTTGAAATCTTGACAAATCATGGCCTCATCAGGAGTCTTGATGTCTTGAAGTAAATTGTAACCTATGGTCATTAGTAGTGTACCGTTGTACAAGATCTCTTCTTACTCAAGCCAACAATGCAGAAGGCTGGCTCCCTTGAGTTTTTACGACGTCATCTTAACAGTTTTATCCCGGAGCTGCTTTTGAAGGGTAGGTTTTCATTGCTGAGATTGGCAGGATTTAGCCATTCGGCAGCAGACTTTCCCCTTTAGGCGAACTTGAAAACAGACTTGGGCTCTTTGTGCTACCACACCTTCAACGTTGGTTACACATGAGACTGATTGGACCTTGAATCGTTTTCGAGATTCGAGTTTGTGGCGGAAGTAATGCCGAGCAACTCCTCGCCATGAACTTCCTTAAGATGGAAATGGTCAGCCTGGGGTATTATTATTCGTTCAAGCCAAGCAGATTCCAACTTCCTAATGTCATTGACCATACTTTCATAGCCTCGTGAAGTGTGAGGCATGTTGATGGATGATGGATTTTACTCTGAACCTATAACAATAGGACCAATCGATCATTCACATGTCTTGATTTCGCCGTAACTTTGTCGACGATACCTTCTGCTTGAGGACTCGATTCCATATTCTCCTAATTAATAGATTGATACAATACAACTTCAGAGATATCCTAGTCCCATCCTTATACCCCACGACAAATTGCATAAGATAGTAACTCCATCCTCTTTCTACATGAATTCAAAACAAGCTCTTTAGGTACCTCAACTCAAAAGCTTCAAACAGTTTGAAGTCAATCATCATCATGTACTTTCCAACCTACCTTACCCTTATCCTCCAAACTACCCTCGCTACTACCGCCCCGATCTCCGAAACAACAAAAAACACTACTACCATCCTCTCTACCCAATCATACCTCTACAACCACTAACTCCCACCCTTCTCACAAAAATCCCCTCATACTACTCCTTCCTAGCAAACGAATACTACTACTGTACCTCCCCATCACCTACTATACCCGCCCCGCCTATATCGGAATAGATACCTTCAACGAATCACCCACCCCCTAGTCCCCCTCAAATACCAAAACATCTATTCCGCCATGTCCCTCCAAGTTACCAAAGAGGGGCTCTTCAAAACGTACCAGGTGGGTTGTTGGGTCGCTGATTTTGAGGAAATTTACTACATAGTGCGATTCGGGATCCGGGGGGAGGGGTCAATGGGAGGGGTTTGAATATATCTAGCCCACATCATCGCCAATCCCTCAACCGATACTTCCACCCAATGTGTCTAGAAAACCTTCGGAACTTGCTACGCGAGATTTGCATACTCTGTCGATCTTGTCATAGAGCAATACAAACTACGGCAAAAGCAAGATTTGTTCATGCCGATTTGAAAATTTCCTGACCGCGAGAATCATAGCACACTGGCAGCTGATAAACATCCTCTTGTGAGTATGACACGTCAGGTGAGTCCTTCCGTCGCCGGTGATGGGGTGATGAGTGGGGGCGTCGAAAGCGTAATGGACCATACACGGAGTTGATTCTATAGTTTACCATAGAAAGTATCAACCGTAGCCGCTGCCGTGGAGCTTTGTGCAGCTTTTCAATGCCTAGTAACTCATATGAGACGCATAAATGGCGTATAATTGTTGACAAAATGTCGTGTTAAGCGTCTGAGAGTGTGAAATCTGCCAGTCAAGGTTTGATGGGAGCGAAGAAGAGTGAAGTGCCTATTTGCTGCTGTAGAGAAGACGGCTGGGGTTTAATTATGGTGTCGAGGTGGCTTGCTGGAATGTTTCAGAAGAATGATGGCCCTCCAGTATGGTAGACAAATAGTGATAGTGGTCTATCTCGGTGTTTTGACCAGCTTTTCTCGACGTTTGATTGGAACGTACATACAGTGTATGAGGATGAATATAGTAGTCTCCGGCTTCAATTTCTCATCTTCGTAGGCACTTGAGGCCAGTAGAGACCCTGAGTGCCAATTTCGACCTGACCTCCTACACCATGTCAAAGATTTTGACTGCCAGTGAACCTGAATGGACAGCGCCAACAACGTCCAGATGAAAGCCCATCTTTGACTCCCCTGAGATCGCAAAATCTTCATTTCCGTATAACGACTTCTGCAGTAGCAGAAATGCAGCTCTTCAAAATGGGCTGCGAAGGCAAGAACCATCGCTGCAGAAGCGACGAGAAAGTCCTTCCAAGAGAGTAACCGTTCTTTGTAGTCGCGCCTCGAATTTTTGAACTGAGATTGCCATGATCAATGGGGTAAGATTGGGCGTAGTGAGAAAGGAAGTCGAGGAGCCGAACGAAGGTGAGAAGATTCTCGAAGAGCGCATAGCTGCTAAACCCGATTTTGTATATGTCGGAGCGTTATATTTCAGAGAGTGATATTGGACCCAGGCAGGAGCCAAGGATGACGAAGATGACCATGTAGCCAATGTTGTTCGCGTAGCGTGGTTCGTACCAATACCGATCTCGTCCAAGCGTTGGTGGTTGGTACATGGAAGTCACATTGCCCTTGCTGAGCCCGCTAGCAGTGCAGCCTCCAGATTGCAGCGCGAGCTTGTCGGACCTTCGAGGCATCGCGACAATCACCACTTCGAGGTCTGGAGAGCTGGAAAGCTGCATAGAAACACAGCCAATTGCAAGGGCTGTTGCCTCATCGAAAGGCCTCGATCTCTGTCCCTTCGCTTGATGAGAAATGGCAACTTGCTCGTCGGATGATATTTGACGCTAGTCGTTCGACCGACTTTCGTAGTTTGACTTGCCGAGTTTGTAGTGCGGGCTGCAAGCACTAGTCGCGCAAGACTGAGTGAGCTGCAAAATGCAACCAAAATGTCCTAGTCTCAACAAGACTGCGTTGTGAGGGTTTGCTTGTACAATTCGAGGGGCCACGCCGCATTGGATCCAGCAAACTCTTGAGATGGCAACAGATCCTGCGACTCTGAACAAACTGGTCGCGCTATTTTGTCGTCCTGTCGGTCTGATGAGTCGACAAGGTTAGTGACACAACGCGCATGATCTGTTCCGATTGCTTCAGATTTTTTCTAGTCCACCTCAACGTCGTCCCTTTCTTCGATAGATGAGCCGACCCGATGACCTTGTCTGTTGCTTTGATTCGAAGGGTTCTAGGAAGATCAGCGACAAAGATGGAAGAACAAGAACCTGCTTACCTTAAGTTCCATTCGCTCGGTACATTCGATCATGGAAGCTAGCAGGAAATACACTCAGACCGCTTCGTATTCATGGTGAGATTTCGTGTTAAAATGGTCGAAGACAAACGCGCCTAGGAGCATGGCCAAAAATGCTGCCATGATGACATAACAGACCAAGCCGAAAAGAACTACAGCAGCTATGGTGACCAGACTCTGACCGCCAGCGTGGAACATTTGCTGGCCAAATCTGATCCAAACGAAAAGAAGCGTCCCAAGAAGAACGGCACCGGACAAGCAGGCTATCGCGATTGTGATCTTGCTTCTTTCATAGGCCATGATAATGATGGTGAGGAGTAGGAGAGCGGGATGATGGCAAAGTGCTGGAGAACCTGTAATGTGATGGCGGTAGTGGGAAGGAAGGAGAGGTGATGTAGAAGCTATAAACTAGGTACCTAGGTCCACGGATTCGTCGGCTCGTGCAGGTGGGCTCCGTCCTTGAAATTGTCGGCTCATTACTTTAAATAGATCCGGTCCTAGGATTGAATAATGCCTAGGTGACTTGCCCAGATGTGAAGGATCGTGTTGCAGGATCCCCAAATCTTGGGAAATAGACGAAGTAATAATAACGAGGTAGAAGTAGAATTCTGAAGATTGGCAATGATAGAATGTCGATGCTCTGGGCATAATGCGTGCTACAGTATTGAAACATGGCCCGATTCTATCATGTTTCTGAGCAGCCAACGATTTCCCCACGCTCCCTTCTTCGCCTTTCTTTCGACATGTTTTTGCAATAAGCGATGAAAAACTCGACAACATGATGCTGTCAGTCTAAGCTCAAACATTCCGAGGTGTTGGGCCATATTGACTTTGGTTGATCCTGCAGGCGCTGATAGCTATTCGTCGCTGGCTGGGAGTCTTCCAAGGTTGATCGGTAAGAAATGCGCAGGAAGAGTCAATACGGCTTCGTGCCACAACACCATGGCTTCAAGCGTCCGGGAGGCATGGGCTCAAGATAACCTGGGTAACAAAATAGTTATCTGATGTTGTTGGAGGAGTAGTGGACCGGAGCAACCGAAGAAGGATGTCTTCAACGCCACTTTTCGGCTGATGACCGCGTCTCATCTTCAATCCACTCTCAACACGACCACAAAACTACAAACAACCACCCACATAATGCCCTCTCCAGATGTCGACGACAAACGCAAGGCCGCTCGAGAGGTTATCGATATTCTCCATGAAATTGCGACCCTTCTAGTTAGCAATGAGGCTCAATGTCGCGAAGGGTCACCCACTAAACAAGCACAGAACACCCACCTAAATCGCCAACAGCTCTCTTACTGCGTCTCCCTCATTGAGAACGGCGTCAATCCTGAAGCTTTGGCCGTAAGGAGTGTATCTCCTTGATAATGGACATCTATTAACACGAACCGTAGAATGTCATTAAAGAGCTCCGCACCCAATACCCTGAACCCGCAAGCGATGCTGACGAGAAGGCTTGAATACTTCTACTCAGTGAGGACGTTTACGCAATGTTGACTGTCATACAATGCAGATTCGCGAAATCCTCGAATCACCCACAGCACCACCACTCTCCCACGAGAAGGCCGAGACCTCAACTCCAGAAACGAGCCAGGGATAGTTCATAGACGGGGAAATGACGCGCCAGGATCATATCATGATGAAGATACAGAAGGAGTGAGAACATGAAAGAAGGAGTTATCTGAAAGTCGGGGAATCTCTCGAAAGCGAGAACACCTGTGTGCAGAAGTAGGACATGATGGGTTCGAGAGGCACCTGCGCATGGTATAAAGTTATGATCAGATGAACGGAATGAGACGAGATTTGTGTTTGCTCATGTGTATGTGCTGAATATATCTACAGGTTGACAAGCACTTCCTTATCCTCCCCATTCGCCAACCTCTTTCCCCAGATTACTGAGTAGCAGTAGCGGCGGGAAGCACACGGGTTATCAAAAGATTATCGTCGCGAATACCTGAACAGGCAAAGATGCGCGTTCATGATCTGTTCATCGACGTGGTGGAGTCACAGGCGGCAATTTTGGGTGCAGGAATGATGCTAGGGCTAATGTCTCGTACGCCAAGGTGTCGACATCTCCACTCTTTTAAAATGCAATTGAATCTGGTCTGGCGTCCATACAAGTGGGTGTGGCTGATCTTTGTCAACGTCGTTCTTAAAAGAACCAGCAGAGGAGCCTCGTGTATCTGCAGACTTCAATATAGCGAATAGTGGCTCAAGGTTACATTTACATCCTCCCAGGCACAGTCGATGATCTCGGAATTGTTGCCAATTCCTAGAATTCGACATGGCCTCGGGAAGGATTCAAAAGCACGATTCTCCTCGACAATCTCCAGTTTCAAGGCTGTGGATCTGCTCACAATAAGATCTTCAGCGACATCCTACCTACCGAATTGCGTTCAGAATCCAGCGCAACGGAAAGTACTGTCTGAGTTATCCTTCCTGATACCCAAAAATACACGATCGACTCCAATGACTTGGAGCAAATCACCTGCACGTTTAAGGGCAATTGCTTCATCGCCGATACAAAGGAGTTGGCCGGCGCTACAATCTAGTCATCTAAGAACAACTCCTTAGCGAGTCCATGATCGCAGTCACGAACATGATAAATGCCATCATCCGAAAAGCCAACCACTGGCTCAGGGGCCAGAAGGAGATAGCCGCGGTAGTGAGCCCTGAGCTCCGCCAACTAGCATGTAGGAAAATAGATACTTTGTAATTTTAGATAATCAACAAGGCAGTTATGGTCCCGCAATTGACGCAAAAACTCGCCTTGCTCAACAAAAGTACGCTCGCTATTACCTTCGAGACCGACGGCCCCCGTATTGCCAGACAACCTGCCGCGCGCGAACTCGAGACGTATTAAGGATAGACCGGTGATGTCGTTCAGTATTATCACTCCTCGCTTGATGTACGCGGTTCCCATTATAGAAACTAAGAAGCAAGAGTTATCGAGGATGAGGTATAGAGAATTCCATCTCGCCTTGACGACTGCGTCGCGCGTACGTAATGGACTTGCGGAAGCGGAGAGACTTGGCGATGAAATTCACTCTGAAGTTGAATTTCCTGATGGATTGGAACCAATGGATATGTTTACTTGGAGCGATTGTAAAGCTTGGCTTTCTACTGGTCCGAGACTTCAAGCGAAGGGAAATATGTTGGTACCAACCTGAAATTTCAATTGGCGCACTAGTGAGCCCGTGAATGTCGCTTGAGGGGTCTTTCAAAAAGACAAACTCGTTTGTATCTATCTTCAGTGTGTCTTGAAGAAGCGCGTGGTACCTCCTAGAAGGTGAAATTGTAGCTATGACAAATGCCCGATCATGTATCCCCGCTGCAATGATCCAAAACGCCTTTCCGTCCCATCATGAATTAGTCAACCAGACGCCAGGGTATTCCACTTCACACTATTTCTGCACCTCTGAGTCGGCAAACCTTGAAGTCATGAGCTCGTCAATATGCGCTCGTTGTGCCTTGACGTTGTTCTCCTCTTGCTCTTTGAGCAACACCGCTAGGACCTCAATCGGCGGGTTCAACTTCAGCATCTGTGCGCGCTTCCATCGTCGTATGCGTGCAATTCCGATACATGGCTAACCAGAGTAATTAGTAAGACGGATGTCGTCAACAAAAGGATTGAATATTTGCATACACCGAATCGTCCGTCAGTGTCGAACTCCCTGGAAACTTTCTCATGCAAGGACAAGTCCTCCTGATGCACCCGATTAAACCTTCTCGACAGCTCCTTCTCCCTCCAGTACTTCTTGATCTGTGCCTCGCTCACTCTCTCGGCCTCCTCCTCCTCCTTCGTCAGGGGTGTCTTTGCTTCTGAGACAGCCTGCTCGATGACAGCAATTTCTGACGTGGTCGGCGCATCGATAGATTCGGCATCGCTTTGCACGGACAGTTTAGTAAGATCGAATTCTTTCTTTGCTTTGCCGGGGGCTTTAACGGAGGGTTTTGTGACTTTGTTTGTTGAGCCGTGGAAGGCGAGGGTTGCTTGCTTTGAGCTTGACTTTTTGGCGGCGGGGCCTGAGGAGGTGCGGCGGGTCGATTTGGGTGCCATTGTGAGTGTGTGGTGGGTAGAAATGTAGTGATTCGGATTTGGAGTTGAGATGAGGGAAATGAGAATGCGATGATGTCGCTTTCCGCGCTAGGGTTGTCCCGGTGAGTCGCCTTTGGTTTCAGGACACGGAGTCTCGTGACTGCGCGATCGGACATTTTAATTGGGATTGAGAGAATAGTGGACGGGAGCAGCACTACTTCAACATCAAACATGGGTGCCGGTGAAGCAAGTCTCCCCGCGGGAGAGGCAGAGGCATTGGTCCAGCAATTCAAGTTCGAAAGACTTTTAAATCAAGGTTGAACAGATCCGATACTGCCCATCTACCCATTATGCTAATCATCCCACAGATCAGGGCGGCCGTCGTATAGTCCTCTTCGGAAACCTATCCTCCAAACCAGCTCTGCTTCTCGTCGAACGAGCCCCCTTCTCATCCAATCTTCCACATCTATCCTCCATAGCCACCTCATTGTCCAGTCTGACTAACCTCAGCAACAATGACATCTACTTCTGGTACATGGCATCTACAAAGTCCCGCACCGAAGACAAGTCACAGCCAGATAATCTCAAGATTAACCTGATATTTCCATGCACCGAAAAGCATCTCCAGAAGTACTCTCAGCAGGGCTTGCGATGGGTTATCGAGACAGCAGAGATATATCATGATCACATAAGGCCATATATGCAGAAGCAGAGGGATGCTGGCAGACTGGATTGGATCTTCAATATTATTGAAGGACGAGCAGAGCAAGAAGACATCTTGTACCGTGAGCATGGTGAAGAAGGCTTCCTCGTCTCGCCAGATCTCAACTGGGATCGAAAGACCATGACGAGTCTGCACTTGCTTGCCTTGGTCGAGCGACGTGACATCTGGTCGCTCAGAGACTTGACACCAAATCATGTCGTTTGGTTAAAGCACATGAGACAGAAGATATTGAATGCTGCAACCAAGGTGTATCCTGAACTCGATCAGGATCAGCTGAAACTCTACGTTCACTGTGGGTTTTTTCATGGTAGTGACGACTTACTGACTGATTCGTATAGATCAACCAACTTACTACCATTTCCATATCCATATCGTCCATGTCATGCTTGAAGCAGGCCGAACACAAGCCGTTGGCAAGGCATTCGGACTCGACAACCTGATTGGCCAGCTGGAAACCATGAGAGAGGGCAAAAGCATGGCAGATGTGTCCATCTCGTACGACATTGGAGAGGCCAGTGAAATTTGGACCGAGATTTATCAGCCTCTGAAGAAAGCCAAATGAGATCAGCACAAAGCACACCAGAGAAGTCGGCTCCCAACAAATATAGCTGCATGACGATCATACCTGCTAAAATCTGGCAATGCCAAGAATACAGATTCCAGCAATTTATCGAGATTGATATTATCTGGACCATGTCGCTGCCAGTACAAAAATTCCAAGGAACACGTTATCTGCGATCACGTTGCGAGTCGGGTCGAATGCTCTACATATTGAAATTATGTCCCAGCAAGAAAAGACGACATATTCTACTCGGCATCAGATTGCGACAAGACTCTCACAGGATTCCACTCCATCAATCGTTGTGGTTAATGGTTGCTGGTTGGAATTCTAAATATCATCTTGCGCAGACTCTATATTTCCGCAAATCTTGCTCAGCCGCTGCAATAGGCCGACAGTCGCAATATCTCCTATCGATTATACTATTGCTTACCCCAGATTCTGTTAGTCTGATGATTAGCTCTGGATCACTTCCTATTCGAGGTGTACTACAGTACTACACGATCGATATCGCGTGCGAGATCGCCAAAATCAAGATATAGAGAAGCACGGACGTCTTGCACACAGCCCCAATACCTTGTTGGAAATTCTTTCTTGCAGTTCTTTCTCCTTGGTGCAGCCTTCTACCGAGAGACATCCACAGATCTTGAATAGGACACCATATATATATATGACCTACATCTTGGTCTCGTACCCACGCGACGGATGAAAATGAGATCCACGTCGCCCTGCATTCAAAATGGTCTATCCATTAGAGCCTGATGAGTTGACGCGCTGACTTCGTTCATTCTTTCCTGTTTCCTGTCTGGCTCTCCGTGCTACGCATTGTTCTTTCAGACGATTTGTAATGACGAGTCTACTTGGCCCATAATCGCACATCTGCGGCCTCAACACTGATAACGTATAACACTGCCGAAAGCAGTTGGCCCCTGATACAAGTTACGGCCGCTCTTCCAGGTCTTGTGTCAATTGCGAGACGCATGTCATGATAGGCGAGAAAGGCAGATCTGCCAAGGACTTTGCAAGGGCCTTGATTCCGGAACTCGGTCATCGGCGACTTGACGACAAGATCACAATTCACCTCAAATGTTAAGCCTCTCGAGGTTGTGGTTACGGCTTCTTAGTGACCCACGCACCAATCACTTTCGTCAACACTTGTGTCCGACTTGCTGCGGCGATAGGTGCGCGGGCATCGAAGCGAGAATTCTTGCCAAGAACAAAGCCTCGCCTAAGGAGCTGACGCGATGTATATGTGGTAAATGGACTGTGACTGAAGGCCGCGTCCTTGTGCCTGGACTTGGACTTGTAGGGCGGTAATCAGTCAATTTACCACTTCCAAGCCGACTTGACATGGCAATCTGCCTGATCTGAGGCCTTCGGGATCTGATTGTGTACGGGAAGGGAATGTCATCAGTGTTGACACTTCTTAAAATGGCCGTAGTTGTCCCAGCGACTTTAGGACATCGTGGGAATCATTCGTTTTCTTTTGCTGGTCTTTAACATCCACCTCACCCCCAAAACATGATGGAATTAGATGAAAAGTTGAAACA
This sequence comes from Venturia aucupariae, assembly GCA_003693225.1. Lineage (NCBI taxonomy): Eukaryota > Fungi > Ascomycota > Dothideomycetes > Venturiales > Venturiaceae > Venturia > Venturia aucupariae. The sequence goes on along the minus strand of QWZN01000130.1, from coordinate 72,860 downwards.
AGCGATCAAAGAGTGGCTGAAAGAGATAAGTATTGAGTTCCGTACTAAGAAGCCATAGCGCTGGTCATTCCTCCGAGGACTCCGATTTGACCATCATCTGCGGCGATAGGCAATTCTTCTTACAAAAGAACGTGGTCTGCGCTCAGCCAGACTACTTCAACAATGCATTGACAAAGAACCTTTCATTATGCTCCCCTTCTTCAGGTTTGCACACGGTGCGATTAAGGTTGTTTTGTACGAAGCATATTAAGGCATCGTACATCTCCCGCCCGACGAGGCCGAGCAATTGACGCTCATGGTCTGGTATATGTACATGAAGGAGTACTGCACAGATGATCTCGAGCTTGCATTTGAGCATCATCTCGCCAACTACGTCATCGCCGACAAGTACCAATGCCGGGGACTTCAGGAAGCCTTTGCCCACCAATTTGGCCACGATGGATTCCAGTACTTCGACCACCAGGCGTTCGCCGATATCGTCCCACATATTTACGAGTTGCCGCCATTCTCGCGGCGTCTATTGCGGGATGCCGTTGTCACGATTTCGACTCAGCATATCCGCGAGCTCATGACGCACGATCGATTCAAGGAGATGATGAACGGCGAGGGAGAATTCGCAAGAGACATTATCGAGGCCATGCTACTTCACACTGAATGTGAAACTCAAAACGGTCCAGCGTCTGAAACGGTCCGTGAGCATGTATTGGATTTCTCTTAATCAAGACAAAGGGTGCTGACAACGTCTCTCAGGAGAACCAGTCCGGTGCCATTACTTTGCCTGACGAAGAATATCGCGCTATCGAAGATCTCCTTTAGTACATCTACGAAGACTGGAAAAGCCCGGAACTCATCAAAGCCATCAAAATTATAAGCATGATACCAGCAGCGGTAAGCTACAAGCTAGTGCATGGATGGATGCTACGAATGTGATCACTCAATGATCTCAAAGAAGGTAAATGCAGCTTTTCGTAGTATTATTCGCCGATACTTAGTACTTAGGAGGTTCGCAAAAGGAACCCAACAATTTCGCCATCATCAACACCTCAACATAGCATTTCCTGCAAGCTCTGAAATAAGACCAGCCCAACACCCATGAAAATTACAAATCTATTCCAATTCCCCCTAAATTCCGAAATCATTAATAACACAGCACCAATCAATTTCCCACCTTCTCAACAGCTCCACCCAAATCGATCTGGCTCCAGCCGGCTTTCAAGGTTTTGGACAGAAACTATTCGTCTTCACCCCTCTCTTCATAAACCTCACCAATCGCTTCCTCATGGACACCTTCCCGACCGGCTGAATATGTCCAGCATATTTAGTCTCAACCTCAGCCGCTCCAGGATACTGAGCATTCGGCGTAATATCCCGCTTTTCCTCAGTAGTGACATTCGCAGCAACAGGAACACCATCATCATCACCAGTGATGTTAACAGGCTCTACAACGATAGTCGTAGCAACACCGTCCTTACGGATATTAGAGTTGGCTGCGACGACACCGCGTTGTGACGCTGTTCCCTCCGCTTTCGATTTTTGTAGGTCGACGACGTTTCTGGTCACTTTTGCTGCTGAAATTTCGTCCCGCTTATAGTTTTCAGCTCGTGGAGTGATTCCTGCATCTGCTTTGACGACGTCTCCGGTGTTGGGGTCGTTGATTATGGCCTTGAGTTGGTCGGCGGTGTAGAGGGCCGAGGGGACTGCTGGGAGCGCACTAAATTTGTTAGCAAGACAACCCCTGGTTATGAGGCGAGGTTGAAGAACTTACGCGGTAAGAGGGACGAAGATGATGGTGGAAGAGAGCTTCATTTTTGTGAATTTTTTGAGAGACCGATCTTCTAATGTTTGGAATTATTTTTGTGGTAATGTTGAACGAGCGTTGGTGATACTGAAAGGCTGAGTTTGATTTTTGCTGCCCACCTTAAGACGACGAAAAGAGTTCTTTTCAAGTTGGCCGTCTGGAATTCTTACTACGTAATTGTGTGTGTTGTGAATGTAGCGAAGTTGCTCCGCACATTCCAGACGCAAGGCTGAGATTTGTCTGACCAACTAGAGGCGAGGAAACGTGCTGTTCTGGAATTCTACCGAAACAGGTATGAAGGAAACTTTCATTTCTCATGTCTGTTGTTGTGGGGAATGGAATAGGTGAAATGTAGGAGAGACCTTTCGAGCATTCAATAAATATGCAGCGGAGTTGAGTTCAGGGACAGGGACAGGTACTATCGCTTTTGCACTGGAGGGATAGCAACTTATAATCTCTTAGCACAAGAGGGGCATCAACTTTGATCAGTGAATGCTAGTAGGCTCTAGTGAGATCAATCCCCAGATTGCATGGGCTATAATCCGCAGTTGTGGCGCAAGACTGATTTACCATTCCCCAGTGCCAACGCCATGTAGCGCGTCAATGTACGTTCATTAATGACATTGTACATAGCCCATGCGCGAGAGATATAGTGGCCTATCACGCAACGAAGAAACTTGAGCATTTTCAATTCTACGTTTCATGATATATTCAATCAAAACGAGAGATGATGCTTTTCTTGGAGCTCAGACGAGCAAAAAGTGCCTTGCTTTCTGCAGATCGAGCTATGTGTACCACAACTTTCTGTTCCTCGTTTTGGCTGATGAAATTTGTGAACAAAGAGCCTAGAGTGGTGTGACTTGTAGATGTCGGAATGAACCCTAAGAAGGGGTACTGCTTTCTTTCCAGCTTAGACGAGTGGGAAGCCCCGAGTTTGTTCATAACGAGGTGTTTGTTTTTTGGACGTGATACAAATACCTGAATGTCAAGTCTATAAATTCTGACGGAGACCCAGGGACTCGCATTGTCATTCTTCGGTTTTTGAAGAGAACCTTGATATTCCTCCCATAGGTTCTAGCTCGAGAATGACCAAATTCAGGGCCATGGGGAAAGACACCGAGTTCACGGGACTTCTTTCGTTGTCTGCAATGGAGTTGGTTGCTCTGATATAGAGACCACTTTGATGCTAAATCGACTGAATAGATTAATGATGTACCCATGCTCCTCTGCAGTCGTCCTCAATTATGCCGAGGCTTAGTATAGGATATTCGCGCATATTTTAAGCGGTCCGATCAGACAACCGATTTCTCCACCCAAACTATGCCCTCGCGGTAAATGCATGACAAACAAGATTTCAATTTTTCCAGATAGTGTTCGCAAAAACAGTCGCCCGGTCCCACCTCATTCAATGATATCTAATATCTTCGACAATTCCCTCCCACCCTATCATTAATGATCCTTCTTACGAGCTCCAAACGCGGCCGCAAACTTCTCCTTCGCTTCCTTCGAAACCTCCGGCGGGTCACCAATGTACTTTACTTGCCTAGCATGAACGTGGCGAACAAGTCTCGTAGCTTTTCCAGCCTTCACTCGGTCTTTCTCTTCATAGTCGGGTTGGAAAGTTGCGATGTGGGCTTTGGAAGGAGTTCTGGCCATGATCTCTATAGTTGGTATAGCGGCCAGTGACTCGGGTGTGACTGGATGGCCTTTGAACATGTAATCCGTGACTGGTTTTGGTGAACGTTCCGCGATGGTGTCTGGATTGGTGGGGATGGCATCTGGGCGCCAAATCGCGATGGCACTGAGAGAATCAATACTGAGATGAGTCATCGTCCGTGGAGCCAACCTACGATACGAGAGGAAGGAGGATAACAGCGAGCGTGGAAAGGTACATCATTACAATGCGGAGAAGAGTTTGCGATGACAGCTGAGTTGTCTACTTAACAACGCGAGATTGTTTCTCCTTACATATAGCATTGTTAAGGAATGCGTCAATGTACAGCCGGACTGCAAAGACCCGGTATAGCATTCTTGCTGTAAGGCCGAGAACCCAGCGACCACTCAGTGAAGAAGAGGCACATTCTGGATCTTCAATGCACACTTCCAAAACAATTCCTGCCGGATGAGAAAGTGTCAAGAACGTTTGATGACACATTTTCAGTTTCCCTGAGACATGCAGCGACTACTGACAAGCACCAGGCTTTCTAACTCATGGTAAGCGACAGACAGGCCCGTGTCTAATTTCTATGACAATGGCGGAAGACTTTTCATAGACTTGATGTTGGCAACGATTAACCGAATGCTATATTTGTGGTCAGCAATCTGAAGAGCCATACAATGTCTTAAATTTATCACTGCCGCCAGCTTGGTAATTCATATGGCACGTTGTCGTCCTGGAACTTAGTTAGCTCATGAAACACTTCATCGGCGCTGCCGATGGCCTTCATCGAGGGGCTGATCTCGATTTCCAGGTCGTGTAGCTGCCAGGAAAATCTTGGGATGTATGAGGACGGCGTGCGGCATTTCTTTGTAAATTCTGGCAAATTCTGGCTGGAGCCACCCTCAAAGAGGCAAAATTGCGGTGATCCATGGCCTTGCTCACGGTGAAATCAAGAAGGATTCTGGTCGGTGTGAGGTTCATCAAGAACTTGGACAGTCTCTTTTACAACACCAATGTCGCGACCGTAGAAATTAGCACATTAAACACCTTTTTTAGGTCCGTGATCCACCGAAAAGTTTCCCTATTTTTGGGAATTGTTTTAGATTTATAGCTGTCCTCATCACCGTCCGATGTGGCGGCGAAACAGTGTTCATCAAGGACTTCGGCCTCGACGTGAATAGTACAGGTTTTCGCCAGTTTCAGGCCTTCCAGAACAACAACATGCTTTAGTGATGTTGTTAGGTTGATTTTCCTCCCAAAGTAAACATGCGTTGGACTTCCTTCGAGCAGATGTATGAGCTTGTCCTAACCAGGCAACTATTTGTGCCCTCATCTCAAAAGATATTGGAGATGCCTCTCTTCCTTTCTGTGGTCACCTGCACTCTGTCTCTCAAGCATGGTCGTAGTTCGAAAATGGCCAGTCGGTATCCTGAAGGGCTAATATCCATCAGGGTTGAGTCATCGAAAAACCATGCCACCGCTCTGAGATCCGATTGTATGCCAGATGAGGCGAGCTCAAAGCATTTTGTGCTGTTGCCGTGATCTAGTTGTAGCCAATTCCCCCCCTCATGCTGTGGAGGTAGAAAGATGCTAGGCTTCCAAGTATACCAAGTTTTCTGTAAGTGCCTGGATGAGAATTGTTGAAGACAGCGTCTGACTCGTACAAGTCCAGGTTATAGATGTCAACATGCACCACCTTAGTCTTTATATGCCGAGGTCCTTTACAACACTAACCAAAGTTTGTTCAAGCTGTGTATCCCATACTGTGTCTACGAGCTCGAACGCTGAGCGAGGAAGCTCCCGAACCAATCTCGAAGCCGTATCGACTACTAGTCCAGGTAGAGGTGGTGGTACGCTGTTGACGAACTCGACAACAGCTCTCGGACGATAGTCGGAAAGTGGAAGTGGGACAAGTCCTAGATGCTGAGTAGTGAGACCTAGGTTTAGGAAAGAAGTCAGAGTCTGCTTGGGCCAAGCTGTCCTTCAGTATTGACGTTGTCCAGGTACTCTCGCAACTCATATTTGAAATGATGCAGATCGTAGGCCACTGCAGAGTCGAGGGCATAGTCGTATTCGGAGTATTCGACCTCATCATCTAGATGCTCGTCCTCGTCCTCGTCCTTGTCCTTGGCCGCGTTATCTTGCAGAATTGAAATCCAATTGCGCTTGCTCGTTGCTACCCTGCTCTATATCCATAATCATCATCTCCTCCTCATTCTTGATAGCAGTGTCATCGGATTCAGTGAGCAGGGGCAGTCCATTCGTGGTAGACATGGCAGTACCAGGGGAAGCGAGGGCGAGGGCGAGGGCGAGAGCGAACCTGGAAAACGTAGTGAGGTCAAAGAAAGGGACGTGAAAGCTGCGCAGACCCTCGATACTGTCGTCTCTATTCGAAACGCGACATGCCAAAGATTATTTTGTGGTGCAGATCGTTCAACGCGAAGCTGACACGCTAACCACAGTCATCGGCCCGAGAATCATCGACGGCTTTGTAGCAGAGGTTTCAGAAAAGGATTGGAGGTCATCTAGAGAAGGATCTGGGATGCTTGAGAGAGTCAGATGGTGTACCCGTATACAGGGGAAAGAGTCAAGCGACATGCCGCCAAAGCGTAATCATGATCTGACGGGTCACGATTCTCAGCCTTGTCCAGCTGGGTAAGCAACGAATCACGTCTCATTGTACATCTGTGCCGAGAAGGCAGGCTAAATCCAATAGCAATATATCGTCCCGGCCAAAGAAAACACAATTCTATCGAGTGGCCGATCTCAACAGCTATACTGAAACTCGTTTGGGCTGTGAAGTTACTACACCGGTACTAGATGCTTAGCTTAGCGCCAAAATGAGATATAGCCTCTATGAGCAGCTGTTAGGTCTTGACGAGCTCAATTTTTCACTGAAGAAGCCGAAATCAGATCTAGCCTAAAGCTCAGTTGCTTGACATTGGTGCAAGAATGATGGCAGAGTGCGACCGGAACTTCCCTAGCCCTCCTCCGTATGCTCTTTATCGGGCAGTAGATGATTGTATCCTACATTTACCATTAAATATCAAGGTTTTGCAAGCATGGACACAAGTTGTGATCTCTTAGACTATAGGGAGGTTCTGGAGACTGTAGAGATGGATGGAAAGGACGTGAAAATCAACGACACTTTAAACTTTTGAACTTAAGCTTTCGGATACCATCATCAGAAATGCTCAAAAGATGGGACAGTGTCTACTCCGATGCTCTCTTGGGTACGATTCGTCGTTTGGAATTATTGATTACTGGTATTTGCCTCACACTGGCGATTTGTTTGAAGCCGTTCTTGCTATAATCTTCCGACTCCCAAGTCTTCGAGCCAACCCAGACCAGACCAATAACCGCATCTCGGGCCTTTTGAATGTCGCATGAGACTTAATGCAAGCTCCTCCAAAGAAGATGCAGATAACTTAATAGCTGCTCGGAACAAGCCTTCATTTCTATATCAGCAAACGACAGATGAGTGAGCAGCACACAAAACAATCATACCGCTCTCTCAGATCCCCCCAAAGCAAGCTGCAATTCTCACCATGGAAAACGCTCGCGCACCCTAAAGCATCTGCACTCGCATTGAGCAGCCGCGGTTGGGCCATTGTAATCTCCCACCATCCTGAAATCTCCTGGTTTATCGTTGGAGCCTGCTCGGGCACAGCCAGTAAAACAAGAATCGTCCGATGCGCACGGGCTGACACCGTGGTTATGCAATTTGCAGTGGTTGTAGGCGCCGATAGATTTGCGGGAGCATCCTCCGAAATGGGAAGTCATTGCTGAGACGCTGGAGACGACGCCGAGGGCGAGGAGGAGGGTGGACGTGAATTTCATGGCTGCGAAGTGCTTTGATTGTTGGAGGCTATGTTCTGTGGTGAATGGTAATGGGTGAGGCTGAAGTTACTGCCAATGTGGAGGGCAGGAACAGGTAATGTATCAATCCTACTGTCCTTTCTTCTTCCCAAATTGCTCCTGGGCTCCAATCACGCTGAGCCCCATCTTCCTACTGGGAAAGTCCATAAAAATCGCTGGAGCTCGTATCCTATGAGGGCTTAGTAACGATGCGCACACCTCGCCGCGGAACTGCTAGTTCTCCCTATCCAATCTTAAACCCACAGAACCAGAAAAGCGCGGTGTCGCATATCTTTCCGGATACTACTTTTGAGTCCAAGATTTGCGGGCGCGAAAGGTTTACCCGATCCCGGACAGCGGTCGTCCATTGTCGTTCGATTTGTGCGTGTATTTTTATGTCCTTAAAGTCCCACAAACAGGGACGCGACCAGCGGACTAACCGTGCCACCCCCTCTTTCCGAGTGTCAGCGAAGCGCGTAACACGGATAGGGGCTAAAAAGAGAGCCTCTTCTGCACACCGACAGATGTTCTGCGAAAATCATTTCACGGGTATCAATCAGGGATCCGCGGTTTCCTTCTTAGCCTGCGTATGGCGAGTACTTCAGGACCAATCTTCGAGGACAACTTTTGCTCTGATCCCGGATGTGGTGATTATTTCCTCGGTTATCGAAAGAATATTATCAACAACTGCTGTCACCCTTTTATTGTCGCCCTGGGCGAGCTCTGCGGTCAGTCCTCCTCGTCATGATTGTTGAAAAAAGAAATTTGTATGCCGAAGTCACTGAAACCGCCCAAGATGGACCATTACAAGAGAATTCTTTGCGTCTAGGACATTTTCCGCCTGTGGTGGCCGGCTCGAATGTGGTTTTGGACCCATACCACTCTTTGCAGAATGAGACACGCCGATGAGTTTCCTTTCTTGTCCGGTCTTGTGCGCTTTGAGAACCCATAGCTATGAGTTCGCGGATGGCTCGTTCTGAAATCGAGTGGGAATTTCGTTCAGTCAATTTCATTGGCACGGGTAGAAACTTTGGCGGATCTGTGGTAGGACAAGTGGAAGCGATGAATGATGATGGGGTGAGGAGAATGATCTATGCGTGAGATGCCGCCATTTTGATGAGTTTGATGGACAAACTCGATGAAGGACAATGACAGTGAGCGAAATTGAAAGACGCGACATGTGGCGTCAACTCAATTTACACGCGTTAGACGCGGATTAGATGATCCCAACGAGCAGTATTATGATCTCTTCCAGATTCAACCACGTGAAAAACTGACTCAATCCTCGTCACTCAGCTCAATAACTACACCTGCACTCTTCTTCTTCGCCGCAGCAGGCACGGAAAGCTGGCTTTCTGCTTTCCTCTTCGTTCCTGCCACAGCCTGAGGTACGTGGGGTGGGAAATTCAAACTCTGTGAGGTCCTCGCATGCAGCGCCGTCGTAGCTGCAGAAGGCAGATAAGAACCCGGGTTCAAAATAGCAGCAGGACGTGGGGCCTGAACTGACCTCGCAACTACAGAAGGCACTCGTACAGTCGAGGTCTGGACAGTTGCAGGGCGAGGAGCCTGAATTGGACTAAAAGCTGCAGAGGACACTGGTGGGTTCGAATTCTGGGCAGCAGCAGGACGAGGAGCCTGTACAGATGTCGTCGCTGCTGAAGAGGCAGGTTGTTCCTTAAGTAGCACATCCCCAATCAAAATGAGTTGCGAGTACTTCTCACCAAGAACGTGTTTCCCCCACGTGTTCCGAAAAGGCGCAAGTTGGTCGTATAGCCTGGCGATATCACGCTTCCAGGTAGCCAATTGGTCTTCGTACTGCCGCTTAGTTTTTGTGATGATCAAAGTGAAAGGTGTTCCTCCCTTGTCCGTGTACAAGTCGTAGTGGCGCGGGTTGAGTTCTTTGGATATGTGGGTTCGTCTTGTTCCAGCCCATCTGAATCTTGCCACTTGTTCAGTTGGACTGGCAAGAAATCGATTTAGCTCTGCGCAGTCTGCACATGCAATGTGTGCCCTGTTGATTGTGTACCCATAATCATTACGTGTTGCTGCATGGCACGCCATTGCTCCTCGTTTCCAGTCCCGAGGTTCTTGCGGCGTACGTTGAACGAGGGCGTTGATGGGAGGTTGTAACACACGGCTGAACAGGGATTTGATCTTTGACGCAGGTATGAGACCAAGGTGTCCATAGTTCTTTGAGAATTTCATTGTTCTCTCCAATGCTCTCAAGGAGGGCAGATCCATTTTGTGATTGAACCTCTCAATGCTCTGGGTCAAAATCTTTGTAATTGTCGTCGTAGGCAGCATGGTGACCTCTCTATGCTTCTGCGAGAACTTGATTAGTTTCTCTAGAACTTCCAAGACATGATTGAGATCCGGCTTGGAGTGCGTTCCGGCATTAAACTTATCCATGCTTTCGGCGAGAAGTTCTCTGACTGTCGCCGCAGGAAAGAGAAAAATGTCCTTGTGCTTTTCCGAGAATGTGAAAAATCTTTCCAGGACGTCCAAGAGGCTGTCTAATTCCATTCTGGATTGCATTGCAGCGTTGAGCTTCTCTATGCTTTTTTTCATAATGTTTATCGTTTCGGTTGTCAAACCCAACATGATGCATTCTTCCATACACTTGAAGAAATTTTAGGTTTTGCGGCTCGTTATGGTTGAACTATAAGCTAATCCCGTATATCTTTGGTAGGAGTGGCCATATGGTGAACTAGTATTCAAGGCAAATATTGAGCTGTTATTGTGCATAAAACGACGAAATGCATCACGAACAACTGCTGAACAGGGAGGCCGACTGCGCTGCTCAAAAAGGGAGTGTAGAAATTCTGCGACGAGATCATCTGAGGCATGAGTTGATAGGCGTGGGAGAAGTCTGCCAATACTTAGTTGCCATTGAAATTAGGGAGTTTTCGGGCGAGACACATACTTCGTCTTCGTCCAGTCAGCCGGATGACTGTTGATCATGGTTAAGATCAAGGGCAAGTCCCTTCGAGCATAGTGTGTTTGAGCTAGTAATGCCAGCTCCTCCCCTTTGCTCAACATGTTCTTCATCCAAGATTCGAATGATGCTCTGTGGGTCGCATTGACTATTTTGTCTCGATACTTCGCCAAGGCTGCTCGCAGAGCTTCAACAGGTTTTATGCCGGCAGACACAACACCAATTCTGATTGAGAGACGATTAGTATCGAGCCGAATCAACATAACTTGTGTGTAAACTTGCCTCTGATCCCAGTTCGGACAATCACTCCCATTTCGCATGCGCATAGAATCGCCCAAAGCATCGAGGACTTTTTCTGCGGCCGAACTACTTCTAGCTACAAAACCAAAGAATTCTTCATATTTCCACTTCAGTGCCCATTTCAATGCCGATAGAACATAGCTGCCACTTGTAAGGTGGTAGCGGGATACACTCGATTGTGCAGCAACTCTTAACATTGCTAGTGCATTGATCCTGAGGCTGGTGTTTCCTGGCGTTTCCTGCGATTGCGTACAGAAAAATTTGAGGCGATTACAGTTTGCGGCGCTGTCATATAAGGAAGAGGAACTGAACAGGTAAGGGAGGTCTTCAGAGGGAACAATGACGGCTACCTGGGAAGTGGTGTTAGCTTTCTGGAATGAGAGCCTGAGAGCACGCGTTTCCTGCTCGAAGCGCGCCCATTCATTGACCAACGTACCGTATCGTGATATCGTAGAGATGCTGGAGTCTCTGCATTACCAGTCCACTCGGCTTCATCTTGGCTGTCAGCATCACGGTCAAATGGGTTTTCCTGAAGAATATCCTCTTCCTCAACATCACAGGAGTCTGCCACCAGAAGCCCTTGAGGCAAGACAATGTGCTCCAGCGACAGATCGCTCTCGCCACCGTAGTCTTCGTCGGATTCATTCTTGGTCATTTGTGCGAAAAGAAGCTGAAAGCCATTCTGGGAACAGATTGTATCCAGGCGCTGTCCTAAGGCCCGATCTTGACCTTTGAGGTTCTTCAGTCGGAGACTGAGCTTGGTGTATTGGTGGTCTAAGATATAGACGAGCTTATTCCTGTTTTCGAGAGCTCTTTTCCACAGTCGGAATAAACCATCAAGTTCGTTCCTTTTCTCGTACATCTGGGCGGCTGACTGCTTAACGGCGCTCCCGGAAGCATCCACCAGATTGTAAGTCAAGACAAGACGGTATCCTGACGTTATCGGCCGAATCTCATGCTTGACATCGGAGTACCACGAAAGTGCTGTTAGATCAAACTCGGATGTCGCCGCAGTGTCCAGAGTTCTTTTCTGACCAGCGTGCGAGAGATGGACCTCTCCTCCGGCGTGCTTGGATGGTAAGCAGATGACAAGCGTCCCAAACATACCAGGTACTTTTCCAGAATCCTTGTGCGCTTTAAAAAAGGCACCCTCCTCATACAATAGAAGCTTGTAGCTCTCGGCTCTCACAGTGACTCTCACGCCTAGTCCTACTATAGCTTGACGTACTAAGTCATCAAAGAAGGACTTCCAAGCAGGATTTTGGAACTCAAATTCTGAAGCATTCAGTTCCCAGGTATTCCGCACGGCTGTGTCTACAATGGTTTTGTCTTTCATGCCAAATGGCGCCAGCGTGCTGAGTTTTGCTATAGCCTTGGCGTCATCATCGCGTAGAGGTAAAGCGAAGAGCCCGAACTCTTTGATGTACAGGCCAGGATTTGGAAATAACGGGGCGTGATGGTAGGTAGCAAAGGATCCAGCGGAAGCGACCTTGCCAAGACAGTCTCGCAAGCGCTCCTTGAATTCAGAATCTTTTATAGGCTCCTCCTCACCTTCCTCATCTTCTTCCTCTTCTTCCTCCTCGTCCTCCTCGTCTTCTTCGCGAATGTCTGATTGCTCGGACTTCGCGTCACGGTCTTCAGGTGGGGATTCAATTGCATCGAGTTCAGTCCAAGCTTGAGACACTCCAGCAGGGGCAGACATGGCGTATGCAGAAAAAGAAAGAAAGTAGAGTGGTATGTAGAGAAAGAGAAGAGCAGAGAAGCGAAGGTGGACAAAGATACCCTAGCCCATGAACGCGTCGTTATCGTAGGGCTAAACGCGATTCGCACACGCTAGCCGATGAGATAGATGAACTCAACGGAGCAATGGTGACCGTCTTTGGAATTCAAGTTGTTGGAACAGCGTTGCAGGTCTTTCAAAGTCATTGTAGACTGTTCAAAAGATTCAATGGAGGCAATGGAACAAGAAAACGTTGTCGAGACAGTGAACGAAAAGTCAGAATGCCAAAAGTGTGGAGGACATCAGACAAACCCCCCTGTTGGAAAATACTAAAACCACGGCAGAGTCAAAGCTCGTAAAATAGCGTGGACACGTTGTCACGCGTCGTCTATCGGTCCTCCAGATCTAATGATGATGAAATTTATCGGGAAAGAAATAACGCAAGGAAAGTGATTTTTCCCAATTGCGCGTGGTAGAAGAAAATCATGTGAAGTAGCGCCGAAACCCGCGTTAATCACGTGATGATAAGGCTGGCTTCCAGCCATTGTAACTCTCTCGTCTATAGCCAAATTAGGAGGAACACATTTGACTCCGACTGATATTACTAGGTTTCTAGTTATACCTTCGTGTAAACCCATAGAATTATTCTCATCAATCTTGAGCCTGATGGTAGAAAGATTCGAAGGCTACAACCGAAATGTTTGACGGGCAGTAGGCTGTGGGCTTCTAGACTATTAGCTCTTCCAGATCCTCCCATCCATCTCCGTTTGTTTTCTCTAACAAATCGCTCATCGTTCCAAGAAGTCTACTCGCCGGCCGCTCTGTTCCGATAAACTGCTTTGAGGATTGGAATACAGGGACAAATTAAAATTCCCAAATTGTATAGTGATCAATCCGAATCAAGTTTGAATGACCTCGCCTTGTCTCTTCGCGCCCTCAGCTTGATTCCATTCTGTATCAGCCTTTCTCTTCATCTCAGCACTTGGACTGGCCTGTCGCGCATTCAACTCCTGAGATGTCATCATCGTCAGCGGTGGATCTGCCGCATTAGGTTGTGGGGGCGCAGGAGGTAGTTTCTCGCGCTTCAGTAGGCTTTTCAGCTCAATCAAGTCTGCATATATCTTTCCACATCGTCACCGTGTCGTGAACTTGCTTGGTCGACGCTTTGATGTCGTGTTCATATTCCCGATTCGTTTTCGTAATCACTAGGACGTGAGGAGACTTTCTCTTGAGATTTTCGACGATGAACCAGCGGCCGGCAAGGGCACTGAGATGTTTGCACTAAGCCATGTTCGTGCAAAACTGGTGTACAGTGGCGACTGGATCCTGAAGAAATTGATCAAAGTCATTGCAATCTTTGCATGATCCACAACCTTTTTTCTTCTGCATCGAAAAACTCCTTGACAACAGCTCGATTGCAGCGACAAGCTCCAGAATAAGCCGAGACGCTCAATATGTTCGAATCATCACTCCACACCTGCAAGAGGCTATGAAACTGCAGTCGCCTCTCTTCGAGGGTGTTGGCAAATATTGCTTTTCTGGATCTGGCAATCAAATTGAATCTAAGGACCAAGCAATATCCGGATGTGACAGGTCTGATTTCGTGTTTGATGTTGGAATACCATGAAAAGGCAGTAATATCATAAGATCGTAGCCCGAGGTTTTGGAAGTGCTAAGTACCTTCATGTCGCTTCCGTGAGTAAGATGAACGTCGCCACCCGTGTGCTCCGAGCATGAAGGTAGACAGATGATGAGACTTTCGAACATTCCTGGGACCTTTCCAGAATCTCTGTGAGCCTTGAAGAAAGCAACTTCCTCGTAGAGCAGTAACGTGTAGGTTTGCGCTTCGATCATTGCGTCCGCGTCAGCGTGAAGATCTTCAACAGCCTTTTTGGTGATCTGCTTGAAAAGAAAGGTTGCCCTCCCAAGTATTTCGAATTGTCGTATTTACCACGATTTGATCCTTCATTACGAAAGGTACTTAATCACTCTTGTCAGCAATCTCCTTTGGATCATGATCGGAAAGAGGCAGCGGAATGACTCGTCCCAATTTCTTAATGTATAATCCGGGCTTCGGGAAAAGATTCGTATGTTGGAATGACAAAATGAGCCCTCTAATTCAACGCATGAGAGATGTTGGTAAAGCCTCTCTTTCCGTTTCAAATTGTCGACCGGGACATCGTTGGTTGTCGAAGAGTCGCTGTTGGAATGGCTTTCGCTTTGGTCTTCAGAGCCGGAATTCTCGGAATTAGATACATGCATCTTCATGAGAGCATGAAAACGAGTAAGGAAACAGACAGAGGAGGGTCAGGTGTTGAAAGAACGCCGAAAAGATGGACAAGTTCTGGATCGGCCGCGATGTTTTTTAGGTTGACGCGTCCTTGATACTTACACGCTGAAGACCTGCGATCTCGCTCATCTCAGGGTATCGAAGAGCGTGCTCTACCGAACCCAAGCGCAGAAGGTGACTGTGATAATTCAATGTGTGGTTGGGTGCCAAAAAATCGGAGATTTGCAACCTGTCAAGAAGAGTTCCAGGGGTGGCGATCACTTTACACGTGACGTCCATTTCTAATATATTTCACAGTGATATCCCGCGTAGTTTCGTCTCCCGAATTTGACTCGGATTGAATTCATGCGTATATTTGTATAATTGATCTCTCAAAATATGCCAGATGTCAACAATCTGAAGTACTTCCTTTTCGTCAAAAAAAATGTTCCGGAACACTTGCTCAATAAGAATATCTAAAGTGCGGGTTCTCAAAGTCCGTCAAGTCCTGCATCGCCGTATCAAGATCAGGAGGCGGCAAACCCATCGCATCCCTCTTCTTGTTGCGCCTGATCAAGAGCAATCTTAGCGCAAAGGCAAGAACAATTTGCACGGCCGCGCAAGCGATTCCCACTTGACAACCGGTTTCATATACGGGAGCCTCAGAGGCGAGGAACGCGTGTGGGCCAATAATATTTCCGATGCAGTACGCGAGAAATACCAGAGCAGTGGCGGTGACTCTTTTGGTGTAGCCTCCAACATTGCTGGCGGGAAGTTGAAGTGCTAGCACGAGTGAGGCAACGAAGGAGCCCATCTGAAAGAGGTTTGTCAACACAGCTCGAAACGTGGGAAGAGCCTTAACAATATGGTGATCGGAAGGTAATAGACTTACCATATAGTAGGATACCAAAAGACCGTTGCTATTGGAACGAGGCAGCTGCCAAACCAAGCATGTACCAATTAAGGTCGGGCAGAGGTAAAGAGCCATGACATAGGTTCTAATATTCTGGAACTTCGAGGCCAAGTAAGGGCCACCGAAGACAAAGAACACCTGGAAGGCGCCAGAAGGGATCCCATACGCAGTGGTCTTGAGAGCGTCTCCACCAGCAATACCTTTTACAATGAGTTTGCCAAAGTTGGCAAATCCGCCGTCTAATAATCGTTAGCATGATTTCAGTAAACTCTCATATTCATACGTACTAAAGACCTCATTGAGGAGGACAAAGAAGAACAAGATCCAGATTTGAGCGTCACAAAATGCTTCTTTTACCTGGGCAAATCTGATCGTTTTATTATAAACGCCTGTTCCGTTCGTTTGGCTTCTGGCGATAAGCAGAGCTTTCTCTTCTTTGGTGAAGCGTTTTGCGGTCATTATATTGTTAGGCAGGAAGAAGAGGAGCACGATTCCCCAGACTATGGTAACACCACCACAGAGCAAGAATATGATCCGCCAAACCGCGAAATCGCTTTTATTTTGTCCAACAGCGTAGAAAAGGATGCCACCAACCATGCTACCGACTCCGTTGAAACAATAGAAAATGCCAGCACGGGAAGGTTGCTCTTTGCGTGTGTACCACATGCCTAGACATGTATCAGCTTCGTGTCGTTCACGGCTCTCGAAAAGATTGAGATGAACGTACCCACGATCATCATAAAGCAAGGTGTAATGAGTGCCTCAAAACAGCCTAGAACGAACCGACATACTGCGAGGCCGGTAAAGTTGTGAGATGCCGATGTGAGCATGAGAATGGCGCCCCAAGCGATGACGAAACAGCTCACGACTGTACCAGTAGGCCAATGCTGAGCAGCGTAGCTTGCTGGCCATTCAGCAACCAAATAACCGAAGTAGAAGATGCTGGCAAGCCATGAATATTCGTCCGAGGTGGTTCCCGTGCTGGCGAAGAGGTCAAACACGGCCGAATAGCTCAAGGCCTGCTTGTCAATGTATTGCAGCAAATAGGTGCCGCAGAGAAGAGGCATTAGAATAAGATCGACGCGTCGTAAGAGTCTTTTGTTGGCGGCTTCATCGTGAAGAACCTCTTGTAAGTATCCATGAGTGAAGTTGTTCTCACGTAAGAAGACCTCAGCTTCGTCCAACTCGTGGGCCTGGCCTTCGCTGACGTCTACTACTTCTCCAGAAGAATAGTTGTCATGTTTCTCGTCAATGGCAGTGTCCGCCTTCTCCGGCATGATTCGTGGCGATATCGAGGAAAGAAACAGAGGAGAGAGAGTTTCGGAAACCTACATGATAAACCTACACGGACAGAAGTCCCATAACCTTTTATCGCTGGACCACCCCAGCACTTGAATCCGCCCGGAGTGATAAGAACAAGGCTCAGATTAGGGATTCTGCTTCAGGGTACTGACACGATGGAGGTACTGGTGGTATCTTAACTGGGCCATTTGCTCGGCGGCGCGCCACTCCAACCGCAGCCCCACCTGCACAGAGACGGCATTTTGCATGGAGAAGTCGAACGGAGTGTACAAGACCTTTGGCGATGGAAGTATTAGCGAAGGGGGTTGGGATTCTAATGGTCTATCTACCTTCTATCTGATAAGAAGCGGCGCGAGCTCGGACGAGAAGAATAGAGGGGCACCGGCTAATCCATCAGCCGACTTGGGGTCTCATCCAAGCCGACCTGGGGTCTCATCCACTGCAGTGCTCGACCTCCCCGCCTGCACAGCCAACGCGATATCCTGTTTATCTGTGAGCTCCAACGGCTATCCTTGCCTGATCTAGAGGATGGGAGACTACCGGAGTATGATAGGGACTGTTGCCGCAGGGCAATTGGCGGACCCTCTACTGTAATAAGCGTTTGGAAGCAGCCGTCCTTCCATTACAGACTCCTGCTGTTCTCAACACATCCAGCAACATGGGACCTTCTATCAAATATGCTTCGTGGCTCATCGTGCTGCCGGTGCTGCTTGCAGCTCATCTAAACTATCCAGCGCTTCAGCAACCGTTGGAGCAATGGATGGGCGTAGCAGTAGCAAGACCTGTTGTGACGCTCCCACAGGGGAAGCTCACGGGCAAGCATATGAGCGAAGCGTCGTGGCCAAATCCTGTTGAAGCTTTCCTGGGTATTCCATATGCGCTGCCCCCAGTTGGCAACTTGAGGTTTGCGAATCCAGTTGCTGTCGGAAATTCAAGCATGGCCTTCGATGTGACCGAGTTTGGTCCACGGTGTGTACATACTACATGCTTGAAAAATACGGCCACAATACTGATCTTTTATCAGCTGCCCAGGGAAACAGCTGCTCAAGATACCAAGTGGTAAAGCAGTAGAGAGCGAGGACTGTCTTACTGCGAACGTATTTCGCCCAAAAGGCGTGGATGAAACCAGAAAACTACCAGTTGGTGTTTACATGCATGGAGGTGCTTTCAACCGCGGAACAGCGAAGATGCATGACAGCGCTTCAATGGTCGGCTGGTCTGATGAGCCATTCATCGTCGTGTCTTTCAACTACCGCATTGGCGCTCTCGGATTCCTCAACTCCGCCCTCACGCAGAAGGAAGGGCTTCTGAATGTTGGCCTGAAAGATCAAATTCTCCTGATGGAATGGGTTCAGGTTAACGTGGCTAAGTTTGGAGGTAAATTTGCCCCGATCATCAAAAGATTGAGCTGATGATATCCGTAGGCGATCCGGATAAAGTAACACTCTTCGGTTTGTCTGCTGGAGCCCATTCAGTACGTTATCCGACATACGAGGTTACTCGGCGGCTAACAAAAATTACAGATTGGTCACCACGTAGCAAACATCAACTCAGGCAAGTCACTCTTCCACAAGGTGGCCATCGAGTCTGGTGGAATCACTTCACGCGCAGTCCACCCCTACGACTCTAAACTTCACGAAACGCAATTTCGAGAGCTCGCAGCCGAGGTCTCTTGCCAGAACGTCCCAGACCCGGATATGTTAGCTTGTCTGAGAGCAGTCTCCTTTGAAGATATCATCGCAGCACAAGCAACCGTTTTTTCCAAATATAACCCTTCCGTAAGATGGGCCTGGCAACCCGTCATCGACAACGAAATCATCTCACGCCGTCCCCTCGACGCATGGAAGTCTGGAAACTGGAACAAAGTGCCCATCTTGACAGGAAGCAACCACAACGAAGGTACAATGTATGTTCCAAAGAACATGTCGAAAGCGCAAGAATTCAACGACTTCTTCGCAACCCTCCTGCCTCAACTTTCAGATCAGGAAATCCAAACCCTTGCAACCCTTTATCCCGATCCATCCGAAGACCCAACATCGCCATATCTGGAAACTAGAAATGCCCCGCTAGGCTCTCAATTCAAACGCGTGGAAGCAGCGTACGGACACTACGCCTACGTTTGTCCGGTCCACCAAAACGCCATCTATGGAAGCGCATCTGCCGCCGATCCACCCGTCTTTCTCTACCACTGGGCCCAGAACAGAAGTGTCATCGCAGGCGCCAATCACGGAGATCAGATGTGGTACGAGACCATGGACCCAGCTGTTCGCGCCGTCTCTCCCACACAGGCAGATCTGGCAGGCTGGTTCCACGGTTACGTAACTTCATTCATCATCAGTGGTGATCCCAATGCCGTTAAAGGGAGATATCCCAAGAGACCGGAATGGACACCTTATGCTGAGGGTGGGAAGACGATGGTATTTGGGTTGGGTAATGATGAGCCGGCTGGTGGAAATAGTATTGGTGTTATAGCGCAATTTATCAAGGATACGTGGGCGGAGAAGGAGTGCGATTTCTGGTGGGAGCAATCTGCTAATCCTGAGGACTGAGTAGCAAGCTTGACAATAGTATGGAGTCAATCTCATACTAGCTGGTGCGCGTTGGTGAGTGATGTCCGATGGTCGTTGCGGTTGGGCGTTGTGTCATGTGATGGGAAAGTTCAAAGGTGCCCTGAGTTCATAAAATCTATTTAGAACAAGAAGAAAGCGTCCTCGCCATCTCAGCTGAAAAAGCGTTTTCCGAAAGACATTTTCCTTTTCGAGGCATAAATGTGACCTACAAAAACGGGACCAATTTTGACATGCCTTTGTTGAGAGATTTACTGCGAGTAAGGTAGCCACTTTGATGACCACATATGCCCAACTTCAACACTTCGAATAGCGCGTTTGGAAAAACCCTTCCCGGAGTGGCTCCTGTACTTATGCTCAATCCATCTCCCAACCTAGTTTCTTCGATGTGCCCAAGGGAAAGAATAGACATGCTCAGGCTTGCAGAGGGAGCATTCAGAAGATCATGTATGGGATAAGTGCCCACTTCTTGCAAGAACTGTCATTACTTCAAAAGTCCATTGCCAAATACTGTATAAGTTGAGATCTTCTCTCTGCTTCCTGCTGATCCTTTCTTCCTTAGAGCAGATCAAAAAATGAATCGTATACCTCCCTGGTTTTGTCCGTTAGAATACTTAGCTCGTGGGTCTTCTTGTTGAGCTCAGACTGCAGGCCTTCATGGCTCGAGATCGAATATTTGCTTCGTAGCTTGCGAATCATGTTGTAACCCATCCTACTACCATCCTTCCCAGAGACGCACAGCCAATATTGTCTCTCAAGTACCTGGTCTCGATACTCCTTCTCTTCGTTCTTCAACGTGCTACTCTTGACCAGCTCCTCCGCTTCCTGACATTCAAGTTTGAGAGCCCCCAAGGCCTTGATCCATGATTCTTGCATTATATTCTCGCAGAATTTAGACACGAAGTCCATTTCGTTTTTGATGACGGGGTGAACGTTTTCAAGAGTTCGTGAGCAAGTCCACATCTCCTCGTAGGCCTGGAACCAAAGATACCAGGGATTGCGTGATCCATGTAGGTAAGAATATGATCTGCAAGCATTCCTTAGTGCTTTGAGGAGATCGATGTTCATGTCTGGGTCATAACAATGGAAAAGTATCTTTTGACGGATTTCGCACGGAAGGGAGAGGTATCGGAAGCCGGTGGTGGTGGAAGATCGGGAGGCTTTCATGTCGTTGGCCGCATGAGAGGTATCCAAGTTTTTGGAGGGTCGAGAGGCTGTCGCTTTGTTGGAGGATCGAGAGGCTTCCATCTTGACGTCTGGAGCCATAATCGCGTGTCTGAGAGAGAGCTGTAATTGTTAGCTGAGCCCTTTGTGCGATAGATACATGATGGTGAGAGAGACTCACATAGCTATCTCCAGCCTTCTCTCGTGGTTGTTGTTTTTGAGTGATGGACTTCTTGTTGTTGTTCTGTGTTGGGATCGGCAAACCGCTCGAAAAATCCAGCGGGTATCTATGAGTGACCCGGCTGCTGGAGCCTAAGCTAAAATATTCGCTGCTCCACTAAAAACTAGATGCATCTCGAACCCCTTTGACATCGACGTAATATTCCTTCTATCATATCATCGCCATCGCCAACGGCTCACCTGACCACCACAAGACTTGAGCTCGCTGAATGGAATTAGTTTCTTCCACATCCCTCGGGTATTCTCATCCAGTTGCCTCCAACAAAACTGAAGTCTCCAATTAGTTATATGCCCAACAAAAAGCAAAAGACGATGGGCAGCGATCATTTTGGACCAGACCTGTAATTTAAAGTTACACAGCGCTAAGACATCTGAAATGCCTGGCTGAGTAGTTCCATCTCGATCTTCATCTCCATGATCATCTCCATTTTCTTCACCCATATTACCATGTACATCTCTATCCCATATTAATCCACCCGTTGTGTTAAATGTCGTTGAAGCTGTTACTGTTGTTAAGAGAAGGAAAAGGTATGAAATGCTCCCGCGCCAACGCTTCGATGAGTCTGAAGTCACATAAGCAGTACCAAATCTCAGAGATCAGCCAAACGTCTTTCAAGACATTTTAAATTCAAATTATAAGGCAAGGGGTGCTGGATCTCCAAAGTGTTAGCGACATGGAATTGATCTGAAACGGTGGATGATCTCGGTGATGAGATTATGGAACAGCGACAATTCGAAAAGACATTACGAAATGATAATCTTACTTATAATTATGCCGAATCATGGTACGCCCAAATTCAACGAAAGCGGTAAGAGAGAATTCTGTCATCATTTCCCTTCCTCTTTATCGTCTAGTCGTTGTCGGATTACCTTTAAACGCACTCCCGAGGTCTCTTCTATCCTTCGAATCTTTTCATGGTCCACAACCCGTACAATGTTCAACCAAAAGACTCATCCACCAGCTTGACTACCCAAGCATCTTTCTTGCGCCCGAGCTCAGAGACAACAGCCCGTACATCATCTGCCAATCCCGATGGACCGCTGACCACCACCACCGCTCCCTTGGCTCGATCGCCAGCGAGCTCTTGCTCTAGGATAGCTTGGACATCCATTCGCTGTCCAACGAACACCTCTTTATCAACTCCAACAAGGTCGTCATTCAATTCATCAGAAAGTCCTGGAGTCCTCAGTCCCCAATAGAGCTTGGAACGCCCTGGGTGGACCTTGAGTAGAGGAAGGACCGTAACAACGCCTACGCCGCCAGCGATCGCGATGAGGTTTGGGTGGGCACGTAGCGAGTGAAGAGAGCCGTATGACGACTCCACCAAGACAGGCACCTTGGTACGAGAGGCGAGCCTGGCAGTAAGACCATCTCTGCGTCGTATGAAGAATGTCAGGCCTGCCGTTGGTATACCAGAGCCTTGTTTCACGGCTGATGGTGGCGTCGAACTCAATGGAGATGGAGTGTCCACGGTAGAGATCTCTTTCGACTTGTCGAGTGGTAGCTTTGAGCCATCATGTGACCTCTCTGTCTTTTCTGCTTCCTGTGAAGGCGAGACCGTTCTGCTGACCAGGATGTCTTCAGTAGCATGGAATGATGCCGCAACAGAAAAAGGGTGCTATTGGAAGTCAGCATCGAGGACAGTCATTGCTATAATTGGAAAATCCTTACGTTATCCCAGAAGCGCCAGGTCAAGGTTGGGAAGTAGACATAGGCGTGACCTTCAGCTGTCACTCCAGGAACATCGAAGCGCAGATAATCGTCATCGACGACCGTGATCATGGCTTCCCTGACCCCATTCCGCATGAGTCGTGCCCCCCGCATCAGGTAGTCGAAGGCAAGGGCTGCCAAAGCAGCGTAGATCCAATTATGAAGGCCCGTCTCCCGGCTCTCGACATAGACATGAACGAAGACTGCGGCCATAGCAAGGAAAGCTAGCAGCCGATGAAGCGTGAGGAAGATCTCATAAGCTCGAGTCCGAATTGGCAGGATAGACAGCGGAAGGATCGATGTTAATGCAACGACTGCGACGATCCCAAACTTCCAAAACAGTTCTTTACGCTCCCCTGCATATCGTCCTGATTTTACAGCCGAGTACAGAAACAATATTGCGTGGAGAGCGCCACCGACGATGACCATGTAACCGAGCCAGTGATGAAAGAGGAGGAAAGTCTCTCGCTGCCACTTCGTCACCCACAACAGAAAGTTATTGCGGCCAGCATAAAGTATCAGAAGCGCAAGATTGGCGAGGCACATGGCACCTAGACGATTGGCTATAATGACCATGACTTGAGACGTCCGGGTCTTGTATCTTCCCTGTTTGTCAAAGGGAACGAACTGCGCCGGATACTTGGTGAAGGTGAAGATGAGATTGAGCGCTAGAAGCAAGAAGATGAACAGGGACTGTCCTCTGGTCGGGCAGATTCCAAAATTCCCAATCGGCCGTCGGTGCTTGTTGCCCCACGTTGCCGGCGTGATCAAGTAAGATGTGACTTTGGCAGTGAGCACTTTAGGGGTAGGCAAAAGGCGCAGAAGAGAGAGGCCAATTGGCACCAGCAAGCCGACGCAGACATAGATGATTCTGAAGCGGGTCAGCGAACTCTGTAATCCTGTCAGTATTCTAGCAATTCGACCACCTACGCGTACTTAGAACCTTCTTTCTCAACACGTTCACCCTCGGCGTAGGTGTTCCAGCTCTTCTGGTAGTCGCGATCCGAGACCTTCGACACCGCTTTCAAGGGCTTCATACGCACCATTGTGGCATTTGGCTCAAACTCGGGTAGTGCTTGACTGAATGACCACGAGGTGCGCATATTTGGGTCACCAGTCGCCATGGTGGTCCACCACTGCTCGTCTTGCCACAGAGCGAGGTCGCCGCATCGTGAGTGGATGCACCAGGCGAGAGATCCAAGATACGCTTCATCAGATGCATAGCAGATAGGCGTCGTGACTTGTTTTACGCCAGGGGTTGTGCAATACAAGATGGCGGCACTGAGAGCGTTCTGGCACGAGTAGGGGCAGCGCGGCTGCCACCGACTGATTCCATATCTAAGATAGAAATGTTAATCCTATTACTGTTTGATTGCAATGCTGACATGCCCTATAAGACCGGTATCATCGGCAATGCCGAAGGGAACAACTGCGGTCAACGTGATTACCAGATTCCTCCATAGAGATTTCATCATCTCGACTCTTCTGCGTACAGGTATTGATCGTTGGTTGGTATTCGTAGTTGTGACTTTGGTGGTTGTTTTGAATGGTGAAGATCGAGGGAGATGAGGTAGCAGCTGCACTCAGTTAGTATGTAATGTAAGTATGTAAGCCCTGAGTGGATAGGTATATATATTGCAAAAATTCGAGCTGTTCCTGCGCATCACCTGAGCTCACTATGAGGAACATGAGAGCTTTATAAGAACAGGACCTTTCAATCCACATTCGGTTTGTCAGAGAAACGTGCAGTCACACGGCGAGGAAGAGACAAAGAAATTCAGCAGCAGCTGGTCCACCATTCATGGTGTAACTCCTTGATCTATACAGCCGATTTAACACCCCACCACCGCCGCATTCCACGAAAGGAAGCAATGCTGGGCAGTCCGACAACCGAGTATCGATGACTTTCATCTTGGTCCCGATGAAGCCATTTCTAATTTACCTCTCCAGAGATTGACTACTAATCTGAGTTTGGTACGGATGATCATCTCCTGGCAAATTTGTCAAACACAACCGCTCCGCTCCGCTGCCTTGGCTGTGATATAACCGAATCAAATCCTGCCATCGGCCAACGAGAATTGCTGATGACCTACAGAATACTTTCTAAACCATGAAGCTAAAATCCAGCCAAGAGACCTCGAGGCAGGCAAGAGTGTAGGAAGCCGATGGTCACTTTGATAGCAAGGTTAGCGGCCGGCTTGCAATGTACGAAGGCTCGCGTGGACTGGGAGTTGGTGCAATTGAAACACCAATCATGGTAGTATTTTTTGGATGGCGAGTGCCCGAGCTCAGGTACCACCGGATTCGTAGCGCTTGATGTCCAGGTATGAGAAACTAATATCCGAGGATAGGGCTCCTTGATTGAATCGCTACACTTGAACGTATCAAGTCTGCAATTGCGTAGCTCACCGCGTACGACCTGCTCACATACGCTACTTGGGTTAGTGTATGGTTTGTACTGCCTTGCTTACCAAGGGATAGGAGGACCAAGGACCAAAAACCCAAAGCAGCATGCCCACAATTTTGCAAGCCACTGGCACCTCTCGATCGAGGATGTCTAGACAGTTGATGAGGGTAAAGCTCGGCAATCGAGAGGAAGTTATAAATTTTCGACCAAACCCCCTACTCTTATGGTTCAGGGTGGATTCGAGGCAAAGGCAAAGTGGATTCGAGACAAAGATGCAATCTCGGACGAAGCAGCTTCTTCACAACACAAGCGAAGAAAAGGCAACTAAAGGTAGCCTTGCAAGTAGAAGCCGGGCAGCGTAGAGGCATCAAGCAGGAAAGGGAGGCTCGACAATCAAGGAAGACTGGATGATGGATGTTGATGTATAGAAGAGAGATTCTGAACGTGTCAAAATCTTCCAGTACAATCCCTGTCGGGCCGAGATAGAATACAAACTCAAAGCAACCACCATCTGTTGACACACACACTATACACCCCTTCCCATACACGACCTCTGTGACGTCTCTGGATCGAACAAGCTCTAGTCCTCCCAAATCCTTGACTTTCATGGTCTCAACTCTTTCGGACAATACTTGTCGGCAAACGATCGAGATCAGTGGTCGATTTGACATGGGGTCTCCGTTCAAAAACACAATCCCACAACATCGGGTCGAGGACGACGCAGGTTTACAACCGATCGCACCAGGACCAGACCATAGGCGCCTATTTCTCATAATGACACTCTCATGATATCGAGAACGATGAGCCAGGCGAGACACTCCCGGCGCCTGATCTTATACCACCGCATTTTCTCGCCCCGGTCGAACATAGTAGAAACAAATCTGGAATACATGGGCTATGGTCCTTTCCTGGCATTGGATACACAAGACGGTCCTCACAGAGATGGGAATGTAATAATCATGGACTCGGTGGGATGGGCGGTGTCGTAGGCAAAGGAATGACTAGATGGCAAGTGGTATATTAGCGGTGCAGATACCTTCCTTCTTGCACTCTTCTTCGGTCCTCGCACTTCATTTGCATGCAGTTCATGCACTTCGATCGCGGATGACAGGGGCCGGAAATTACCGCAGAAGTGTTTGGAAGTTGCAATGGTTTTTGGCGCTTTGCTCTCACCGTGAAATTCATGACCCTACAGCCTCATATTGCATCGCTCTCCAGGCTCATCATGTGCAACGATGATTCTCTAGCACTTTTCGCGGCTGGTTAAAGCTTGTATATGCCATCCACAGCCTCCATTCGTGTCTCCTAATTGAGAGACGACAAGACTGTAGGACAAAACGCTATTTCGCATCACCTAGACCTGTGTACATCATGCTCTTCAACATGTGTTATCATCACAGGTGTCAACTAGAGGGCCATTTCGTTTGCTCGTCATATTATACAGGTACACAGTTCATGGCAAACTTGGTTGAATCGGCTAACTTGTGATAGATAAATATGTTACATTACCATAACGTCAAGTGGTCAACATCTTTGATACTTCAGGTTGTCACCATATCGCGTGTCAGGTGGCTGCTGGAGACGACATACGAGATTCGAGACATGTCTTTGGGCAGCGCCACGAGAAGGACCACGGTGTTTACTTCACCCTGTTTTGGTGGTCGGATGGCCTTTTAGCGAATCGGTAAGTAATGGATCGCTCGAGGGGCAAAGCGTATGTCTCTACCAACCTCCATTCTCACCTCACAAATCAAGTACACAAACTGCCAGGTCATTTTCCTGGTCCTGCCTCTATTCTGTCCAAGTCATCAAGAAAAAGGAATCTACACACCCATGCCCTCTCTAGTATCAGTGGCAAACATTTCCATGATCGACAATTTCGTATAGACCAACAAGTAACCCTCGATGTCGACTTGTCAATCGAACGAGAAACGTGAAACTCATTCAAGATGTTCGAAAGCAAACTCGACTGCTTCCTCCCGAGGTCCTACAGGGAACAACGAGAGTGAGACAACCTGTTCCAAGACACCAAGATATGGTTCATAAAAAGCAATTATCTCTGTTCAGAGACAAGCGTGACAAGCACCGGCCAAGATATGCTTACGGGCCGTTTGAGTCGACCAAGGTCGAATCAGGATTAGCGCCGCTATGCGTCGACACAGCTAGATCAGTGACCTCACATCTCCCCTCCCCCTAAACCACTGGCATCATCATCAATCACCTGCCCATTGGGAAGACTCCTGCAATGAAACGTACAACCCGAAAAGCCATCCGACACTTTCTCCTCTTCCTACTAATCCTCTTCCTCGTAATCTACCTAACCACACCCACAACGCCCACCACCTCGAAAGCCTTCCCCTGGACCAAGATAAGATACAGAACAACGTCCAAAACCCTCCCACCATCAACAGGAAAATGTCCCGACCTCACCTCTTCCTCAAAACCGGCATTGGTCGTTGCAACGATCCAGGCAGATGATACGGACTGGTTAACACCCCTCTCAACAAAATTCCACACATGCATCTACACCGCCGATGCCCCCATAACCTCAAAACCAAACGCAACCCCAGGAAGAAAATATCTACGCACCCCAGCAAACAAAGCCCACGAAGCAATGACCTACCTAACCTTCATAATAGACAATTACGCCTCCCTCCCCACCGCCGGCATAGTATTCATCCACGGTTCCCGCTTCGCGTGGCACAACGATCATCCCCAGTACGACAACTTGGCTCTCCTACGCGATCTCAATATCGAGTCTGCGTTGGGTGGCGGAAGCGGCTATCATAATTTACGTTGCGATTGGAGTCTTTCCACCTGTCCGCGTGATGTGAGACCACAGGGTTCGATTGAGAATCGGGTTCAAGCTGTTTTGGTACCTTATGATGATAGGGCTGTTTCTGATTCGTTGCTTCCTAAAGCGCTTGTTAGTATTTTTGGGGGTGGGGATGGGGATGGGGATTGGCGGGAGGGGGAGGAAGAAGGGAAGGAACATGTTCCTACTAACCCTCCCAAATGGGCATCTTCAGATATCCTTAAAAGCCAGTGTTGTGCTCAATTCGTCGTTTCACGCACGGCTATTTTGCAACATGGGAGGGAAGAATATATTGCTCTTCGTCAATGGTTATTAGATGATGGACCGAACGCAGCGCCACGGAATGATAAACATGCTGGGCGGATCATGAGTTATTTATGGCATGTTTTGTTCATTGATAGGGAAGTGGTTGGGGTGGGCGCGGGCGGGGTAGGCGGGGTAGGGAAGGGCGGGAATGATGGGGTAGGAAATGACGGGCTAGGCAATACCAGCGTAAGAAAGAACTCCCTACATCTAGCCTCCTTAAATCGCGAGGCATGTCCAAGTGCCGAGGAATGTTACTGTCGAGTATACGGGAGGTGTGGGTTAACAGGGTGTAAAACAGGGAGTTGTAAGGGCCAATACAAATTACCGAAGAATCTGAAGGTTCCGGATGGTTGGAAAGGAGGGGAGGAGTTGAAATAGGCTTTTCATGGTTGCTGATGGGGTATGGGTTACATTCTTACATACTACCTATGTACTAGGTAGGTAGTAATGGATACGGGTTTTTGTGGGGTCTGCACAAGTGTGAGATGGGATGTGGCGGTTTCGGGAAAGGGGTTCTTGGGATGATGATGGCAGTTCTTAAGAGCCTGCCCATCTTTAGGTATGATTAATTATTTTCATTACTATTCGGAGGTTTTACCCGTTTATATAAGTCCTATGTTGCTTTTATGCTGTCGTCTCATTTTCCCACCCTCTCGGTAGGTACTTGGTATTCTTACGACCAACCAACCCATCTACCTAAGCACCGCCACCGCTCATTTCAATCTTCTTCCCCTTGACACTCTTCCACTCGAAAAGTAGACTGCTGAGGAAACCCAGTCCACCAGCAGCAACAGCCAGTACAAAGGCGGTAGTAACAGACTTGTTATAAGCCAAGATGGCTCCCGGAAGCTCACTCGGGGAGACGACATTTCTGAACCCCTGGGCCCCCGCATTGACGACAGTCTGAACATCAACGCTCTTGACGTACAAGGGTATCTGCTTGACCAGCGTGTTGGAGAAGATATTCTGCGCGATCGAAATGGCAATGGCTCCACCTATTGTGTTGCTGAAAATGGCGATCGAATTACCCGATGGCATATCTTTGGAGTTGAGAACGACCTGGACTGCGATGAAGGGGAGTTGGACGCATGAGCCCGCTCCAAAGCCTGCAAGAACCTGGTAGCCGATCCACTGAGCTGAAGAAGAGGTGGGCCCAAGCGTATAGATGAGTCCGGAGCCGACGGTGAAGAGAGCGGTGCCGAAGTAGATAAAGGGAGTGTACCAGCCTATGACTGTGACAGTTCCGCCGACAATGAGAGAGGAGACTGTTTGGGAAATTAGGTAGGGGATGCAGCGAATGCCGGATTGTTCTGCTGTTGCGCCTTTGACGGATTGAAAGTAGAAGGGGAGGTAGTAGATCTTGATTAATGTGTCAGTGTCTTATGTAATGATAGCTTGTGGAGATGCGAAAAACTTACATGGGTATAAATGCCCATGGACAAGAGACACAAGGTCAGGGCGCTAGCATAGATTGTTCTTTTTTTCATGATGTGCATAGGAATGGTTGCATTCTCGCCGCGTTGGACTTGGATGGCTATAAAGATGATGATTAGTAGGCCGAACCCCAGAAGGTTGCCCCAGACTTTGGAGTTTTTCCATGCGTAAGTAGATCCTGCAAAAAGTCAGAAACGCCTGGTTCGAAGTAGCAGTAGTAGGGACCAATGAACAACATACCTCCCCATTGTAGTGCAAGTAGCAGACAGATAATGCTTGTGATTAGGAAGAAAGCACCAGGAAGATCCATGTTTTTCATCTTTCTACCCAGCGATAGATGACCAAAGTCACGAGCGGGCGTCTTGAAGAAGAAAGCGATCGTAACAAGCCCTACGGCTCCGAATGGCAGATTGATCCAGAAGCACCAGCGCCAAGATAATCGGTCAGTGAAGACGCCACCGAGGATCGGTCCTACGATGGAAGCAATTCCAAACATGCTAGACATAAAAGCCATGTAAATGGTCCGTTGTCGGAGTGGGATGGCGTACGCAATCATGGTCATGCCTCCTACAATTGAGTCAGCCTAGCAAGATGATCCGTTCTTAAGGAGAACATGCCTCCATAGAGTCCAGCAGCTCCAGTTCCAGCGATAGCTCGCCCAATGATGAACATCTCGGAAGAGCTAGCAGCAGCACAAAGGATGGATCCAACCTCGAAGATAGCCAGAGCAATGACATAGGTCCATTTTACATCAAAGTAAGTGTAGACCTTTCCAAAACTTGGTTGAAGTGAAGTGGTACATAAAAGATAGGCAGATCCATACCAGCCCACATCGTCTAGAGAACCCCACAACGAAGTGATCTTCGGTATGGCCGTGGCGATGATAAGCTGATCGAGGCCGATCAAGAAGGTCGTAACGCAAAGTCCAAAGACGAGGATAACTCGTGGAAGGCCGTTCACGTGATGTGTTGTATCCTCGAGCTCTTCCTCATCATCGGCTGGTGGGATTGTTTCTTTCTCATGAGAGTATACTTCCACCTTGGCAGTGTCGTTGAGCTCGTTGGTTGTCGTTGTATTTTCGGTTTTGTGTTGCGGCGGGGGCTCGGTGGAAGCCATGGTTATTGAGGTTCAAGAACGAAAGGCTGAAACGCGATGGCACGCAAGGATACCGGCTGGGATAGACAGCAGCGAGAACTTGATCGACTCGCAGAAGGCCAGGAATCGATGGGCAAATCTATGGTTTGCAATATATTCGCACATCAAAGCTTCTTCAAGTACTTGTGCTGCCGGGTCGGAGATTCAGGTACCCTTGACCGGAAAGAGGAAAGAAAGACTGCCGAGAGGACACGGACCAATCGCATCTTGCCCGTCGCGAACAGGTAATGTCGGCTATGTAGATCCATGGCCAGGTTCTTCCTCCCGGGACTCTGGAATCGGATTGTTTCTCATCTGCCACTGCCAGTACTGTTACTTCCCAGGCCTGCAGCTACCAGTACTTCCCAGGCCTGCACCGCCAGTACTACAACTTCCCAGGCCTGCACCTACCAGTACTACAACTTCCCAGGCCTGCACCTACCAGTACTTCCCAGGCCTCCACCTGCATCAAACCGGGCTCGTGGACAGCCTAATCGAGGTAAAATCGAGTCATCTTCCCTAGCGAAGGGGGAGGAAACAAGGATCGCCCATGTCGGAGAAGCGCCAAAGACAAACCCAAAGCTCAAAGACTGCCTCATGACTCCAAGCTATGGTGACAATTCCCCGCATTGCAGCTCACCCGCATCTTCTCGTATAGATACGAACCTCACCGTCTCTGCATTATGAACGACTTGTGCCCGGATGCGAAATTCGACTTTGTTTATGCGCTGACTATGGTCGCCCTTGTTCGTTGTCGAAGGTCCTAGACTTTTGTTGGCTTCCTGTACAAGGCAGCTCAAGCGCAGGCTGATACTTCGCTGTCCGAGTGGCGGATTGGCGGTGGAGGAATCTTCTCGTGCCCGAACTGTAGCTACTCATATTGGGCATCGTGGAGCAAAACTAGGACATCGGATCTGCAAAAACCCTCCGGTGGCAAGCAGTCACAAGATACCGAGCTGGATCCCCTGTGCAAAGTGGAAACTTGCTATTACCGGCTCACGAAATAGCCACTGCAGTTCTACGACTAATTGTCTTTCCGGAAGCCAATAGGAATGGTTGGTTCAAATGTGTTTGTGTAGAATTCATTGATAGCAGTTATTCCGTCTCAAGCGTTCTCTTCATGGTACGAGTACAGTAGGGTTTTCAACAAAAGATGATATCTCCGGGCTCGGTTACACCACCTTTTCTCCCCTCTCAATACATACCCACAACAGAATTGATGCGCTATCTAACACTAATAACAAGTTTTGTACCCATTCCAGCAACCCCATCTCCACCCCCCCTCTCCGAAAATTATTAAAGGACAAGCTTTCACCAGCAAACCCAAGCCAAGAACCAGAAAGAGATTCCGTTGTAGTGTGAGTACGAGTTGCAGCAATCCGGTCTCTCAACACTGAATCCTTCATGCTAACCAAGTAAGCCCATCATGAAATTCATTTGGCTAAATTCGACTTCACATCATATCACTGAATGCCTGCCTGGATAAAGCCGAAAATATTCAATTGCCAGGAATGTCAGATGCCCGCTCAATGCTTTTCCAGATCAACTCGATCCCATCTTTTGCCCGCCCCTTTCTCACCCCAATAACTCAACATCCAAACCAATGGCCCTCATGAAAAGGTTCACATTACCCAACCTCACCTCTCCCATCTCCTTGGGTAAAGTCCTCGACACACCAACCGTCTCCATCACTCTTTCTTTCACCCCCAGTACCAATCTCTGTTGCTGATCTGGTGACGCACCAACCCCCATACTGGCCAAGAATTGCCACACGTGGACATCGTCTGCGTCCACAACAGACCCCGGGAAGATGTGTGGTAACGAAGGCTCGATGAGCGAAAACAGGTCCGTGTACAGGTCTGACCATGCTGTCCACTCTTCTTTCTGACTAGCCGACGTCTCGCGAAGCACCTCAGCACGCGACATGAGTACTGTGAGCAGCAAAAGACCAATTTTGGTCAACGCGACCAAAGGTACAGTGGTCCTTTGAATCAGAAGACCTAATAAGCCAGTGATGATATTCAGAGGCGCGTCTCCAATGTATGCAAAGATCGAAGGCACGACCGTTTGAGCAAACAGTTCAACCTCTTCGCGAACGGCTAGTGGCGGTGGAACGAGCGGAGCATCGGGAGTCGCGCCAGGCGTTGGTAGAGCTCGTGATATGACATCAAGCTGATCCAGGTGGATAGTGATGATTGTGATCATAGTCAGTCGTTGATTGTCGTCGATGTGACGCATCACACGCGGTATGCATTTCTTGCCCTTGGGATGGGACAGGATAGCAATGAATGGGTGAGCGACAGGAGAACTAGAGAATGCTATTAGCTCGACACTGCTGATTGTGAGAGAAGGTAGACCTACTTTTCAACAATTGGCTCCATGACCTTGAGGTCTTCCCACAATTTCTTATTCAACGTCTGAAGCGCCTCTCGCCACTCCATGTGTTTTTGGATGCTGCCGGCGTCATTTTCATTCGGCGGAGGTGGCACCTGCCTTTCATGGTCTTCCATTTGCATGAGATCGGAGTACACATTCTCGATGTTTCGTAAGATGGTGCGTCGATCAGCAGCGGCATCGTTCAAGTGACCTTGACCAGCTCGTCGAGCCGCGCTGTTAGTACCCAGATCACCATCCCTGCGCTTGAAATTGAGCAGCGGTTTGGGCGTCTTCGCATTACTGAATGAGATCTTGCCCAAGCTGCCTTCGACCACCAGCTGCTTGTTCTTCGGCTTAGCCTTGGCAGCCTCGATCGCCCTCTGGACCTGCTGTTCCATTCTCTGCATGTGATTGTCGCCATGTCGCATATTGCGACGCATGCCATAGCGTCCTCCAGTCTGAAACAAGTACGTATGCGCGAACTGACTGGCTGGCTGATGAGGATTCTGACGACTGGCACCGCGAATCTGAGCATAGACCTGGTAGTAGAAGTCCTCGTCTAGTGCAGCCTCTGGACTAGCAGCATCGATGTTTCCGGTCGCTGTCACCAATTGCTGTAGCTGGATGCGAGTGATGAAGTTCTTGTCCTGCGGGGTCATCAAGCCATTGTCCTTTGACATCATGTGGATCTTGTGATTTCGCTTCGCGCGCCTGGCCTCCTCTTGCATAAATGCTGCTTTGTCTTCCTCCGACAGATTTAGAATCTGCGCCGCATTCGTGATGACAGGACCATTGTAGGAAGATCCGCGCCCGTGACCGGGCATTGGTGATATACGCTGGCCTTGATGCTGGTGGTACATTTGCTGCTGGTGAGGAAGATGCGCCAGTGGCTGACCGGGCCCGGACAATCTGTTTGGATTCTGGAGGATGTGGCGAGGTTGCTGGCCAAGTTGAGTGGGTGGTTGTTGCGCTTGAACCGGCTGTTGCTGCTGAGCCCGTGAAGGTTGCTGGTTCTCTTGTCTTGGTCGCTGCAGGATCTGGGGCTGCTGTCCACTTTGAGCCGACGGGTTCGGGATGGATTGCTGCTGATGTTGCTGGCCAGGAGGATGAGGGCGCTGCAGGATATGAGGTGGATTGGAGTAGTTCAAATGCTGGCCAGACGGGGTCTGATGTTGCTGCTGCTGCAAGGAAGCTTGATACTGCTGGGCCGTTTGTCCTTGCGGAAAGCTGAATGCAGGGAGTCCTCCATACTGCTGATCTGGCTGCTGTTCTTGTTGGCTTGGTAGCGACTGTCCACTCATCATGGCCTCCACCTCCTCCAAGCTCATCATCTGCCTAGACTGGACTGATGGACCAGGTTGATTCTGCTGCCTTTGGTGATAAGCAGGCTCCGGGGCTCTCGCTGGCGCGTTGCCCCACAGACTGGCATCAGCCTCAAGTTTTGGTATATAGCTCTCGTATCCAGTTTTCGCAGGCTTTGAAGGCTTCTTTGGAGGACTTGCGGGTCGGGCGGCAGGTCTGGTCGCAGCAAAGCGCATCCTCTCTTCCTCAATAGCTCTTGCGACATTGTCGGTCTGTCCAGAGAAGTCAAAATCCTTTCCCACGGTCGGCCCTCCAGCTCCAAAGGTGTCATCGTTGAAAGCATCTCCGCTATCGTCCAGGCCGTCGAATGTCTCTTCGAAATCGAGACTGTTCAACGTCAGCGGGCGACATTCAAATTGGCATGGGGGCGCACTTACACGTCGTCATCAGGAATAGCTTGTCCTTTGAGGCCAGCGAATGGGTCTTGAACCAGACCAAAGCCTGGCGCATTGGGCCGGTGGCTCTGGCTAGGATCCGGGTCGAAGCCAAAGAAAGACATTGTTTTCTGTTCGTTCCTGAAACTGTTGTGCTGCTTGGTGATACTCTATAAGTGATGGTTTAAGTTGTTGATGAAGCTCGGGCCGGGTTTGAGGGGCAAATCTAAGGGACGATCTAGTAGCAATCCGTAATGCTGCCAGAGGGCAAAGAGGAATAGAATGGAAGGTGGGAATCAATGACAACTTCAAGACGATGCATAGAATGATATACTATCCAGGTCAGTTGCAAGCTTGAAGTCTCATCGCGTTCTTCCGGATACTTTGGTCATCTTTTGAACGGCTTCTTGCGTGCAGTTCGTAGATAATCATCTGTATATTTTGTATTATCTACCTGCACATCGAGCTCTCTGGATCACAAAGAATGATGACTGTTTTGGCGGATGTACCACAGCAAGACCTTGTGTAGACTTTGTTAGTAGATGGCCTCCTAATGGCTATGTTTTGACCTCGGCTTCCAACAGCATCAAGTGAGCATCTCAATTGAATCACTGAGAT
Organism: Venturia aucupariae; assembly: GCA_003693225.1. Lineage (NCBI taxonomy): Eukaryota > Fungi > Ascomycota > Dothideomycetes > Venturiales > Venturiaceae > Venturia > Venturia aucupariae. The sequence continues at coordinate 37,597 of QWZN01000130.1, read as the reverse complement.
AAGAGAGCATATCTGGTGCTGAGGTCGTCTCCCTCTTTCAAAGCATATTGTACAGCGACTGCCCATGCATGTAATTGGTGCTGATGCTGAAACGAGCGCTGCACACCCATATCAATAGACGGGTGTAGGCGATGGACGTTCGTCTCAGAGTAATAAGGGGTTCATGGCAGTTGAGGCTAGATATAGCCCAGGCTCTCCCCTATGTTTTTGGCCTGGTAGCACTCGCGCCTCTCTTTTTGGGCCTCCTTTTTCTTTTTGCTCTTTATAAGCATCCATCACCATCCCGGGATTTTCGACAAAGGCAATGCTCGAAGGGAATCGCACAGGAGGAAGTCACTAAAGTCGGGCTACCCAAAGCCAAAAACCTTGGAACGTCAGCGAGCGAGTGCATTACCTACTAGGTACCCAATTGTCAGTCCAGACACCTCGCTTCTACCACACCATCAACACCACGCGCCGCAAGCTGGATTCCTTCAGAAGAGAAAAAGGAGGGAGGTTTACGTCGCCAAACCACAAAATGGCTGGATCGCAGAGAGTGATTCGCTATGTCGTCTTCGCCGTCTTTGTACGTCGACCACCAGAGATTCCAGGTCCCATCAATGGCTAACACTCAGCGCAGGCGTTGATACTTCTCTTCTTCATCACAAACTCCTCGACCGGCGGCAGCTTAACCGGCACGACGCTTGGCGCTGCCCCAATTGCCTCGAAGCCAGAAACTGGCGATCTGAAATCTCCTGTCGCCACGGGAACTTCGCCCAATCCTCACACCAGCCTACCTCCTGCCGTTGCCTCCGGCCCACGCATGAACGCTACATTCGTCACTCTTGCAAGAAACTCAGATGTATGGGATATCGCCCGTTCCATCCGTCAAGTTGAAGACCGCTTCAACAGGAAATTCAACTACGACTGGGTCTTCCTCAACGACGCCGATTTCGACGACACATTCAAGAAGGTCACTACTTCATTGGTCTCCGGAAAGACGAGATATGGCAAGATCCCAAAGGAGCACTGGTCTTTCCCAGAGTGGATTGATGTCGACAAGGCTGCAAAGGTCCGCGAAGAGATGCACGAGAAGAAAATCATCTACGGTGATTCCGTGAGCTACAGGCACATGTGCCGCTACGAGTCTGGTTTCTTCTTCCGCCACCCCATGATGATGGAGTACGAATGGTACTGGCGTGTAGAGCCGAGCATCGAGCTCTTCTGCGACATCAACTACGACACCTTTAAATTCATGGCAGACAACAAGAAGAAGTACAGTTTCGTGCTCAGCTTGTACGAATACGTCGAAACTATTCCAACTCTGTGGGACAGCGTCAAGGGCTTCATGAAAGAACACCCAGAACACATCGTCAAGGACAACTCAATGGCCTTCTTGAGCGACGATGGTGGCGCCACCTACAACCACTGCCACATGTGGTCCAACTTTGAGATTGGCAACCTCGACTGGCTCCGGTCCAAGGCTTACATTGACTACTTCAATAAGCTCGACAAGGACGGCGGCTTCTTCTACGAAAGATGGGGCGACGCTCCTGTGCATTCCATTGCTGCAGCGCTGATGTTGCCCAAGGAGGAGATTCACTTCTTTAACGACATTGCCTACTACCACGTACCCTTCACGCATTGCCCGACTGGAGAGGATTACCGCATGGAGCACAAGTGCCACTGCAATCCCAAAGACAACTTTGATTGGCAAGGATATAGTTGTGAGTATACTCGATCCTTGCGCATACGTTATGATATTGACAGTCCCAGGTTTGACGCGATACTTCGATCTGAATGATATGAAGAAGCCCGCAGGGTACGAAAAGGAGCAGTCATAGGCTGTCCAGTCCCCCATCCTACACATTCCTCATACCCTTCTACCTTGTTCTTCCATCACCTACACTTTCTGTCTCCCACGACATAAACTGGTTCTTTACACTGCAAGATAATTATCAACATACTTCTACAAGATATTGGCGTCTGACTTTTTCTGCTACTCAAAGAGCCCCGTGGTCCAAAAGGGATACCAAACATTTAGTTTACCGATGCCTGGTCGGTATTGTCTTCGTGCTGGTTTTGGTCGGAGTCTGGGCTGGGAGGACGAAGCGGAATCCATAGGGAGATAAATGACCGAGAGATGAATCTCGTGGAGTGTTTTTGATTTTACATTACCTCGTCCGCATGTGACTAGACGTGGGCTGGGTGTTTTGTCGAGATATCTTGTATATCATAAATGGGAATTAGCATGGGAGTGGGCTCTACGCATGTCAACGATAGGGACATGCACGGAGAATCAAAATTACTGTCTACCTCTCTCTATCAGATGCTGTTGTGAATTTAGACTCAAATGGAGAAATGGTTTCTACCTAAGATTTTGACTTTGGACCTTTTACTTATAGACGACTGATAGGCCCGATACGGCAGCCTCCCTTAATTAGCTGTGCGTCTGAGGGTCTGATAATAAGGTGGGTAGGAGTAGCCTCTGGGTTTAACTCCTAGGTTTCGACGCCGGTGCGGTACCTCTCCCAGTGTGGTAGACAGATCTAAATTACTTCTTTAGGGGATATTTTTCGGTAGATAGACTGTCAGAGACAAGACAAACAGCATCGGTCTAGGGATTGCTAGGTAAACGCGAGGGCGTAAGGGTTGTTGGTATTGGTGATGGGGGGTGGACAATACCTACCTTAGACCTAAGCAATGTAAAATATAAGCAAGTTAGGCCTTAGGTAGGTACGCTATTAAATGCGCTACGCTACGGAATACAAAAAGACACCACAACGAGTATCGTCTGATTTATGAGGTAATATAAGATCCAGTTCCAACATTTCCTTCTCAGCTATCTAATGGCTTTTAATGCTGATTTTGCACCAAACTTCTCGGGGAGTCTTTCTTGTGTCGTGCGAGGACGGATCAAACGCAGTAGAACGTTGCACGACGACCGGTGATGTGAACCTCTCTTCAACGCATTGATTCCCTCTCTCTGCATCGTACCTGCGTCGCAAATCTTGCGTTTTTCTCTACAATTCTCGGTGTTGGTAAGCGAAATTGAATTGTCGATGTATCTCACTTTGTAGCTTGGCTCAGCCAATCAAGGCGATGCCGTTTCGTATTCGATCATTAGTTTCGGGGTTCTGGGCTTTTTCTTGTGGAATGTCATGATGATGACGAAATTTCTTTCTGACTCTAATTTGCTGTGGCAAGGTGATACAAATGGGATATATGAGCTTTTCCTAGTTCTTCTTGGTAGACTTTACTTTCTTCATTATTTTGTTGGTATTGCGAAGCCGAAAAAGACGTTAACACTTGGCAAGAATTTTGCAAGATATTCCTTGCCCTAACATAGGCGTAGATAAGATCCATGCATGCGTAGAATACCGTCTGGTTTGTGCAGAGTCCGTGCGAGCGAGGATCATCAAAATCGAAGTTTTATTTGGGTAGGGGTATTATAAATTCGTAAGCGGTCTGAAGTCTACAGCTGAACATCTTTATTGATGAAAGCGCCAAGTGTTAATATCTTTTTCGCCTTCGCAATATTCCCGTGGATAAGTACGCCACCTCGTTTCTCTATATCTCGCGTGTTTTGGTTGGTGGCGATATTTGGATTCTAGTCTAATACACAACCTTCTTTATTCATCGTGTCACTAACTCCTCTCATCCTCTTTACCAACTCTCCTCTCCTCTCTTCCGTCCCCTTTCTCTTACAACAACCCCAAAATGTCTCTTCTCTACGCGCTCCCCCTCCTCTCCCTCTTAGCATGGCTCTCCTACCGACTTCTCAATCACTATAGGATAGAGCAGTTCAAGGCTCTACCGCGGATGAAACCGAATTTGATCTGGGGGCATATGAAGGCTGTGGGCGAGTATGTTAGGGAATTGGAAGCGGGGAGGAAGGGGGCGCATGAAGGTATGTTCTCACTTTTTTTCGGGGAGTCTTTTAGGGGATTGGTTTTGGAATGGAAGGGTGTTGGAGTTGTCCTTGGGTGGGGGGTAATGAGTGGAGATTGTGAGATTGGAAGTAAAGGCAGTGTTTTTTATTCAGCCCGGAGCTGAAGTGACATAAAGAAAAGTTTCTCGTGAAGAGCGAATGGGTCGTGGAAGAGCTTGAGGGGTCCGGGTTGCTTGGGAAGTCTTGGGTTCCTCTGAGTTTTCGGCAGCTATCTTTCTACACATCTGTCGAGATGGAATCTTCATAAAGGGGGAAGAGACGTGAGGAAAGAAGCTAATACAATAATTGATAGATTACGCCTTCAAGAAAATCAGCGACGACTTGGGATCACCTTCGTTATACGTTCTTGACATGCGTCCATTATTCTACCCTATGTGCATCATCAACTCTCACCAAGTCATGGAAGAGATCGCAAAAGCATCAAAGATATTCAAGTACTCGGTCCCCAAGTCTCCAACAATGAAATGGCTGGAGCCGCTCATTGGACCAACATCTATCATGCTGGCCGAGGGTGAGGAATGGAGATCAATTCGCAAAAGATTCAATCCCGGATTCGCACCAACGCATCTTGTCACCCTACTTCCAGCCATTCTTTCCCAGACTGAAAGATTCAACAATCGGCTAGATGCTCTAGCGCAATCGGGCGAGGAATTTCAGCTCGGAGAACTTTGCACATTCCTCACTTTCGACATCATCGGTGCCGTAGTCTTAGGTGAAGACTTTAAAGCCCAGACTCCCCACCAGCACCCCATCGTCCAAGAATACCGCGCCCTCACCGCCGCATTCGAAGGCTCGGCACCCTTCAACTTCCCTTTCGGACCAACAATAAGAAAACGCCAAAGACTAGGCAAAGCCGTCGACAAATCCATCAAAACCGTCGTAACCCAAAAATTCAGACAACAACTCAAAGCACGGAAAGAAGGCCAAGATCCCTACAAAGGCCGCTCAGTCATCGATCTCTCCCTACAAGACGCCGAAAAACTCACGCCAGAGATATTGCAAGAAACAGCCGACCAAGTAAAATCTTTCCTCTTCGCCGGTCACGATACCACAAGTATCTTACTCCAATGGGCCTTCTACACTCTCTCAACCCACCCCCAAATCCTCCAGAAACTGACCTCAGAACTCGATTCCGTCTTTGCTTCCTCAACATCCCCCTCCTCCGTGTCCCAACAAATCCTAGAACGCGGCGAAGAATGCCTGAAAAAACTGACATACACAAGCGCCATAATAAAAGAAACACTCCGTCTCTTTCCCCCGGCCTCAACAGCCCGCTTCGCACCAAAGGGCTCGGGATTTACAATCACAGACCCGCAAACAGGCGATAAATTGTGTCTAGATGGTTTCATGATCTACGGCAATCATTACAACATCGGTCGTGATAAAAGTGTTTACGGTCCCACCGCCGATGACTTTATCCCGGAACGCTGGCTCGGAGATGTCGATACTTCTTCTTCCCCCTCAGAACTTGACCCTTCTCCTTCCCAAAACCCACGACACTCCATCACCCCAGAGAAAACTCCCACGACAATCCCACCAACAGCCTGGCGCCCCTTTGAACGCGGACCCCGAAACTGCATAGGTCAAGAACTCGCCAATATAGAAGCCCGCATCATCCTCGCCTGCTCTGTACGGCATTACCACTTCTCCAAGATCGGGGTCGGGGCGTTGAAGATGGATGAGATGGGAAACGTGGTTGTGGGGGAGGATGGCGTTGTCGAGACGGAGGGGGTCATGTATAATCGGCGCCAGGTTACCGCGAAGCCGTTTGATGATATGAGGATGAGGGTTAGGGTGAGGGAGGGATGATGTGAGGTGGCAGATGAGGAAAGGGCGGTGTTCGAGCAACCACGATCGTTGACTACCTTACAAACCTCGTGTGCTTGCTAACATGACGAGGGCGATTTTCAAGGGAAACACCAAGAGAGATTCCAGGCACATGTCAGATGAAACACATCTGACTCAACTCCACTTATCAATCTCGCTTGCTAGCAGGAACTTCTAAATCCTATTTTCATCGTCATCTTCATCTTTGCCCCCCCCCCCTCCCCAAAAAAACTAAAAAAAAAAACTAAGGCCAGCACTATTCCTACTATATATCCGGATTGATCAACTACACATAAGTGATATACTACACTACCCAACTTTATACTCCAGAACCAGCCTACACCCGCAAAAGAATAAAAAAAGGGTCAATAGCTTGAAATAAAGATTCGCTTGAAGCAATCCGTTCTCTCCATAAGTTTCGTGAAAAAAAATCCTACATTAATGCACCTGCACAGGGCACAGCCACCTCACCTCAATCTCCGAGTCGACTCTGGACGTGCAGTACAAAGTCAAGTCGTCTCACTCTTGGCGGACATGAATCGAGGAGCCGCCTACTCCGTACAGTCTCCCAATGGCTCATGGCATTCGAGCAATAAGAAGTAAAAAGAATATACGCTCATCAATCATCGAATTTCTTTGAATCCGACGTTCGCGCCAACCAAAAGGGTATCTCTCTTTCGCTGTCTGTCATAAACTCCTCGCAGCAAACTGAAGATACAAGCCTGACCATATATCTCATCAATTTGCGCTGAATCATCATGTAGCCCATTTTGAACGCCAGCTTATCACAGCACTGAAAAACAAATTCCAAACGCCAGATTCCTCGCTCAAATTCCCAGAAACATGAGAAACATGTCACAAAGAACATCGTGCCAAATTGTCCATCAATCCCTTTCACATCAAACTCCGCATCGAGCAAACTTCCTTCCCATTCCTCTCACGAGATCAAGCTCTTTTGGCTTTTCCCTTCTTCCCAACAGCAATCCAGGTCCCATCATCCACCTCTTCCTCCACAGGCGCCATGATCTTCACAACTCTGAGGGGTGGCGGGTTCGCTGCAAGAGTATCCGCTTTACGCTTCTGACGCGTCTCAACAGTAGCAATCGCGTTCCAGGGTTTGTCCAGTGGAGCGGTTGGAGCGACATTCTCCTTCATCACAGCAGGAGATGAGACACCTCGATTTGCAACGATACGAAGTACAGGAGGCGCGCTTGGAGTCTCGAGCATAGACTCTTCGAGGTCTGTGGCAACAAATATTGGTCTGAATCCCGGCGACGGCGCAATGTCTTCATCGGGGCTCCTAAAGTAGATGAGTTTGCGTGGAGTCTGGACCATACGCTCAACTCTTGGGGATCCACCTCGGCGCTCATCCTTGATCATCTGGATATTGGTATTGAGTGGGGGAGGCTGAGGCTTTTCGGCTCCAGGTGCACGACTCTTGCCAATCGACAATCCAGACAGCGAGCTGGTGACCGTGGCAGCATCATCTGCGTCCGCATCTTCTTCGGAACTTTCCTCGGCTCCCATTACCGCATCTGTATCATTATCCACTTCGGCTTCCTTGCCAGCGGCAGTCACGCAGAAACCGCCATCGATCTTCCAACCGGTACCTATGTCCCAGTCTTCCGCCCACTGTGCCATAGCATCCACGGCGCCTTGAGAGACCCACTGAGCGTAGATGATCCGTCTCCGCTTCATCTGGACACTTCCATTCCACGTGATTTCCATGTCCTCTCTCATCTTTACCCTGATCTTATCCCAAAGTCTCGTTTCATCTTTGTCCATGGTAGACCTCTGTATTTCCAGCTCTTTCATGGCCCTATCGACCTCTTCTGTGTGATTTGGCGTTGTACCAGAGGGAATCATGAGCTTTTCCATGAGCCTGACCTCGGAGAATACCGAAGGCTGGAACTTGATTGAGAGAGCTTCGGACAGGACCGAGTCGACGTTCCCTGTGCCGCCAATGCCGTTGGGATACATAATTTCTCCCAGCTCCGCGATGTCGGCGTGCGTGACGATTTTGGCTCGGTTTGCTGCCTTCTCAACGCGCTTGAGATCCTTCTTTTCCTTCTTCTTTAGCTTCTTGGCTGGTGTAGTGGACTCTTCGAACTGTAAAGGCGGCATGATCATGCCGCCATTCTCGGCGGCCGTTGTAGCAGGATTGGTTGGATACAAAGTTTTGTATTCGTGCACTATCTCAGCAATGGCTCTGTGGCGACCTTGAAGAAGTGCTGCAGCATGAGTGCAAGCTTGACATTGATGTGCTTTTCCTGTTGTTTCGTCAGCATTATCCTGCCGTGTCTCCTCAGGAAGCCTTACCAACAAAGTGGAACGTGAAATGGTAGTTTGTGCATATGACTTCATGCTTGCCGATACAGGTATTAATGGCCGACGTGTTCGTGAGTGGTTTTGAGCAAACACCACAATGGTGGCCTGATCAAGGTGTTAGCTTCGATCTGCATCTCTATCGTCGTCTTATAGGAACATGATTGCTGTCAACTGATGACGTTTCTTCTGACCGTATCCACATTTCCAGCTGTCCATCAACAGTCGCCGCTTCAAGATCGATATCGCGAATTTCCTGGAATATCGTCTGTATGATTTTCCAACAAATTCGCGATATTGATCTCGAGTCGGAAGTAGTACGCCATGTTCAGCAACTTTTTGGAGCGGCATTAATCTGAGGTTCTGCGAGGGTATGCAAGAGACGTACTGAGTGCGGCACTCTTCTCGAACTTGGGAAGATGCATGCCGGGCATGTCTTTTGTATGGATGAAGCGTTGAGTGAGATGATATCGATGGGTTTCAATCAAAAGCAAGCTTGATGGAATCCTGACTGCAGCGTATTTTGGTCGCGGCTCAACGCGTGGTTGTGGTATCGAGTGGAAAGTGGTCTTTCAGTTGTACGGGGAGAGATTCAGGTGGATGAAGGCACAGAGAGTGTGGATAAAATTGCTTATATTGGCACCGTCTGTGTTTGACGAGGCTGTTATGGTGTGAGGTAGAGAAATGGAACTGTGTCAGACACCTGGAACCTTTTTAGATGGCGTTGCTAGTCAACACTGGTGGTGGTGGGGTCAATGTTGACAATACGTCGCGTAAACAATAACACGATCTACTATCTGGCGATTGAGTCTCAATCAGGCTGAATGAGGACAATAGAATCAGCTTGGTGACCCTGTCTGTTGCACACGGCAAATGGCGGTTGCCTGGTAGTCGTCAATGGAAGCTCATGGAAGCCGAACGTGGTTGAGATGCACTCAAGGTAGCGTTACCGGATAGCGACAGGATATGCTGTTGGGAGGGTGACGAGGCTGAAGTGAATGGTAACAGGCTCTCAGTAAGCGGTCAGACAGATGACAGGCACTCCAGGCTGGTGTGACGTGAGCAACGAATAGTACAAGGCTGCCAAGTGTGGCGTGCGGGTGCTGTATGACACGACAGCTTCAAGTTTGATGAGAATTCAATGTGCAGTCCTGCTTCCTGTTTATTGATCGTAATGAGGGTGATACCTATGGAGAGAGAGGGGGAATAGGTAGACGTGACGCGACTTCCCACCATGAAGTGCCTTTCCATGCTGCCTGACTCTTGGCGTTTCCACCCCAGGTGTAAGTAACCTAAGGCACCTATTCCACCCCAGGTGTAAGTAACTCCACTCATAGTATACTTATCGCACCAAAACTCCGCGTCGCTCCATATCCAATATAAAGACCGGCCAAAAGAATGTTGGACTCGTTGTTGAAAGCGGTGATTTTCGCTTGGAAAAGGCCTGTTGAAGCAGAATCGTGCCAAAGTGTTCAAAGTATTCACTGCTCAAATGTCCCGCACAAGTCTAGCACCTGCCCAAACGTATGGATAGTTTCGCTGATACCAGTTGATGCTGCCGAAAATAAGTCGTGCACAAGTTGAGCGTCAAAGTCAACTTACAAGCTCTTCCGCCCAGCAATTCTAGGATGTGTCGCCCAAGATCCTCCAAGAACAACATTATGTTTGCCATCAAAGAAATCGGCTGTTTGTTGTTAATAGGTAATTTCAAGCTTGCTTAAGGTGGCTTCAAGCTCGCCAGACTCACCCGTATACCCAGGGTAAAGCTTCATGGGCTCGAATCCCTCATGCTTCTCCAACACACTACTAGTCCACTCCCAAGCACCACCGAAATCGCCCTGTCCAGCAAGTCTATTACCGTAAGGTGTAACAGGAGTTGGGTGCCAGTGCTTGAAGCCTACATTTGCTGCTTCCAGATTGTCAAAGAAGGCGGATGGAGATGGTCCAGCAGTCGTGCTGGACAAGCCGTTGACTGAATCGCCTGATGGTGGTGTCTCCTCCACACCATCATTAATGAGGTGACTGAACAGTTAGCACGGTCGGGACGAGTGCATCACTAGTGCTCACCCATTGACTGCAGGAATCGTTGCTCCAAGAGCCTTGTCGCATTCTTTCTGTTTCTGTACTGAAACATATTCATAGAGACTCTTGGCCTCCTCCAAGGTAGGAATGCGGCCGCCCATCCATACAGCGCACCCAACAAGTTCGTCATAGGAAGCCATGACAGGCCAGTCTAGAGCAAACCCAAGAGGGACTTTACCAAAAACGGTCTTCACGGCTTTGTCTCGAACATAGTTGTTGATCTCTAAATCATCCTGACCACCCTCGGGAGAGCCGCTGTCAGAACTTCCACTGGAATTTGATCGAGATCCGTCCGATGAAGTCTCTGAGTTGTCAAACGCCTGATCAATGCGATCTGCTAAACCTCTGGAGACTGTGGTGACATTTTGGGACCATGATTCCGGCAACTTTCGTGCGCCTGTCACTTGCAGATATCGAGCATAATCTCCGTTTGTGATTGCGGTGGCCTTGGCTGAGAATGCAGGAACAACAACACTCCTTGTTGGTCTTTCATTGTCCCAGCCAAAGTACCTCTTGGTCGTGGTATCATTTTCATTGTCTTCGATGCCAATGGTGATCCTCTGTTCTGGAATGCTGAACCACTCGTTGGAAACTGCCTTGGCTCGCGCCTCTCGTGCCATGGCCTCGAAGTCTGGGTAAGGGGCGCCAGCAGGAGGTTGTGTTTTCTCACTCTGAACTAGCATGTAGAGGAGTGTCTCGAGATGCATAGCTTCATGCTCGAAGGCAAGCCAAATGGCCTTTTGCACATCTATCCTTTCATTGGCATCGCCGGAATCGTACATTTGTCGTAGCTGGTCGCGAACTTGATCCTGAAACGCCAAGATCTGCTCTTGAGCAGGCCATTCATCTGGGATTTCGCTATGGTCATGACAGAGCTCAGGATTATCAACATCCGGATCGATACCACGCTCGAAAATTCGGCGATACTCTTCCAAGCCTTGTACGCCTTTCCCTGTGGCTTTATGGAGATGAATGGCGAGAAAAGTCGGAATATGCCCTAGGTAGAAAATACAAGCGTTTCGAAGTTTGATCGGCTTGGAGAGCAGTTCGTCTTTTGGAATCATCTGAAGTGTCACAGTGTCCCAAGCTTGCCAAAGATTGTCCCATTCTGAAAGAGTTGGCACTGGTCTTGCCGCATATTCCTCTGGGCGCAAGGAACATTCAAAAGAGGGTTTGTAAGCCATGAATAATCCTGTCATGTGAATTAGAAATGTTGTGTTGTTGCTAAAGAATTGTCTTCGATTGAAAGTTGTGGTTTGAGACAAGGGGCTGCTCCGAGTGAGGTGTGTACTGTGTAATACATCCGCCACTAGCGGGGTAGATCACGTCTAGTCGACGTCGTTTACGAAATGTAACTTCAAATGATAACGACTCACCATAGTCACCGGTCTTGTTCGCCCACTTTGCGCCCTGCACAAGGCCTGCAGCTTTCCACAGGCGCGAGACATCGAGCTCCGAAAATTTGTAGCTTTCTTCAATCCGAACTCTTTCATCCTTGCGGATGACCACACCATCAATCTTCACGTCTTGTCTAGGTGAAACGAATGCATGATGGCGTCTAGCTATTCCATCGTATTCGCCAATGACTCTCCACTTCTTCATGTCAAATTCCTCGTGGCCGAACAGTAGATTTGCATGATGGAGCCCATTGCGGATGAAATCGTGGGTGATACCATCCCTGTCGTTATAGGCATGATACACTCGGTCTTTGTCCAGACAGCCGTCCATACCGATGATTATAGTATCGCCAGGGTTCAAGATATCAGAGAAATTTTTCAGGAATTTTCCTTCTTCATCCCTTTTGAAGTTGCCAATACTAGAGCCAATCGAGAGAATGTTCTTCTGTCTGGTAGTCGCCGTCTCGGATGTCTTCAACCAGTCAAGACCATCATCGTAGGTTCCATGCAACCCGAAGCATTTAACATGCTTGAATTCTGGAACTTCCGCCAAAGTTCGTTGAAGCTCTTCTCTGGACAAATCCAAGGCATAGTATTGAATATCCTTTTCAGCTCTCTCCAAGGCCTTTAACAGAATGCATATCTTCCTTAGGGCTCTAATTGTGTGTTAGCTGTTGCTTACGGGCCCTCTCCCCATGTGCACGCCTCCTCACCCGCTACCCAGTTCCACAACGATGCCTCCGGGCTGAATACGTTTCGCGATCTCATCGGCGTAGTTTTCCAAGACCTCGATCTCTGCGTTGGTCAGGTAGTATTCCTCGAGATATGTGATCTTTTCGAACAACTTGAGACCATCGGTGTCGTACAGCAGCAAAGTTGGGAGCGTCTTCTCTCCGCCATCCGGAGGACGAATGCCCGTTTTGATCTGGCCAAGGAGTGACTGATTAAATGTTTCTTTGCGAATGTTGATTATCTTGTCTTCAAGAAGCTCGGGTGGACCTTTTTTAACCCTCGAGGGTTCAGGACGTGAGCCAGATGTGCCCCCGGCAACGGAGACTTTTGTCATGGCGTAGCTTCAGCTGTCGACGAGACTGTATGAAGTTCAAGGGAGAGCAGGCCCAGATGAGAATGCTGAAGTAATAATACAGTCGGTCAGACCTTGTTGTTCAGCTAGCAAGGAAGTCGAAGGATTTACCAGGAGTCTTTGGTAAGCGGTTCAGCAAATTGTATGCAACAACGGAGTCGAGCAAGATTACAAAATAGGCGGACTCATCAAGTGGCTCCCAATAATGAAGAACGTGCCTGCCCGTTCTTCCCCCACACTCTCGCCGTTGTCGCAGCCATGGCTAGGAATCCAAACATAACCAGGTATGGTGTCGTATGGTATAGTAAGGTATGCCGGTCCATTGGAAGGGACCCCTCATTCTGTTGGAAAGTCCCGCAGAAAGTGATACCGTCATGACGTTACAAATGTACTTTTCCGTCCGATATGCATGCCCGATGATGAAAGCTGATCTGACGCAGGAACTACCAGTACATGTAACGTAGCGAGTAGGAGATAGTATATGGCAGCGTGATCTTCAAGGATACAAGGATACAAGGATCCAATGTAGTAATACTTGTCATCATGCCAGAGCGTAGCACCGCAGATTCAGTTTCGCGGGGTTCCACGTGTGCGGATGACAGCGGATAGGGCCGGGAGGGTGCAGGTGGATGACAAAGGACGAAGCGTGAGTGAGGTGGATCGTTGGGACGGGCTTGGCGTCCAGGGTACTCCGGAACAGTAGTCTGGACTCTGGAGAAACAGAGTTTACTTTTGCCAGTCACCAAATCAGCTGAAGACGCGACGGCCTTTAGACCTAGCCCAAAAAGAGACTTGTGTGAGATTGATGAGGCCGCAACTATTATCTTATCGAACCATCTTGTCAAAATGACTGATTGCAGATCAATGCAGATGATCATGAATCGCCGCCTTGCAAGTCGAGTGGATAACTGATACCGATTACGAACTCCGGACATGGCAGACACTCATGCAAGCTGCCATCTAGCTCATTGTCCAAACTCAGCTAGATTTGTCCTCGTGAAGGTATTGTTGCCACTCGTCATGGCTAAGTCTAGATTATGTACGTATCGCCCATTATTGCCAATCTAATTGTCCATATAACCTACTCCTTCATGACCCATGTCCAAACGTCTCCATGCTGTAGGGGCAAAAAGAGTTCAGCGCCCATTCAAGCTTGGTATTCGACGTACCCAGCTACTCTTCATGCTTATTGAATGACGGCAGTGCGAGCCAACACAAGAGCATGAGAACGAAAAATCCAATGCAAATCGGATGCAGGACCCAGGTTCCCGAAACCTGGGCAAGCAGCCCAGTCAATAACGGAACAACAGCTCCGCCCGAGCTTCCAGCGCTGGATATGAAGCTGACTCCAGTAGTCTGCAGTCGGCGAGGAAGAAGGCGTACAAAGAGGACTGTCGAGCATGGAGCCACAGGTCCGAGTAAGAGTCCAACGATGCCCACAGCAACAGCGTCGCCAATGACGTTGGGGACGAGCCAAACTAACAGCTGGAAAGCAATGGCACCGATCCCAAGGCCGTAGAGAAATCTCAATTCACCAATTCGGCGGGAAAGGTGGCTCAGAGTGAATCGGCCAACGGTGATGCCTCCCCAGAAACCAGCTGTAACGTATCCAACTTGAGCTGGATCGCCGTGGCGATAGTTAATCAGGAAGGAAATAACCCAACCTGAGATGGAGACTTCAGCACCCTGGTAGGCGAATGTCGAGAGAGCGCCCATCAGGGTGACACGGTTCCGCAAGGCCTGGGCTAAAAGTTCTCCTTTTCCTGGCTCCCCTGCTCCTACAGCTTGTCGACTTGCTGTTTGTTCGAGAGCATTGAGTAGTCGAACTGGTGCCTCTTTCTCGTGACCCCAGAATGCCCATCCTGCGAATCCACAGCAGCACACTCGAATGCCGAGCGTAAAGAGGTAGTACCGGGACCACACAACCCCATGAGAGACTAAAGCTGTGGCTATAATAGGGCCGCACACTCCTCCAATCCCATACGCGCCTAAGATTTATTTGATCAATATACTTGTACATCGCATTTAAGTCCAAGAGGATTAGCCATACCCTGAGCAATGCCAAGCACCACGGCAGCGTTCGCGAGAGTACTGCAAAAGACGTTATTGAGCGCCAAGTTGATTGCAGTTGCATAGCCTATGAAGGCGAAAGCGATCACAACAACTGGGAAAGGCGGAGTACAGACAATCATCACGTTGCCGATGATGAGAAGGACCTCTGCTAGCATCAGAGCCTTGGAGCGGCCCAGTCTATTCAGGAGTGCATCGGTAAAAAAGGCGGCAACGATGAAGCCTGCTGCCTGCGTGACGAAAATGAGAGAACTCGCATTGTCAGTGTGATTAGCAAAAAGTCAAGTGGCGTAACGTACACAATGGCGTATTTTATACTGTAGTCCTCCTGCATGTGAGGAATCAGCGCACCGGGCCCACTGTCACTCATCCCATTGCCAAAGTATATCAAGCAGCAGGCAAGCACACGCCATCTGTTCTGGGGAGGATTATTCCAGCTCTGAACAAGGCCTGCTGCCTCGTCGCGTTTTGGTGTGGGCGGTCGGCTGTTAGTGAACTCGTTGAGGGCTCGCGGAGCCTCTGGGTATGGAGTCTGTGTTCCCGACTGTGTAGGAGTTCGCAGTCCGCTGTGTTTTCCACCCCACGCCATTTCATCGAGCTCAAGTGGGTTAGGAGCTGGAAGGCCATTTTTGTGGTAGATGGCAGGCGGATCTCGAACGACGCCTGCAGGTCCCGACTCGGGGTCAAAGTAAGCACCGAAGTAGGCAGACATTTTGGGTTGAGCTTAGAGAGTTTATAAGTAGGTATGTATGAGCGCAACTCAGTTGTTACCAAACTGCTGACAGAAGTGGTGAAGGACAAGCGACGGCGGGGAGATTCCTGCAGCACAGATAGCCATTGGATGTCTTTTGGATGAGTCTTATCATAGTCTCGGTCGTCACTGCGTCTACCATACGAAGGAGGTTATGGCACATGTACAGCATTGGTGGGCGGGTCTCCCAATCGAGCTCGACGACCGTTGGGGGCAATCGGAAGCGTTTCCAGAGCAGGGCAGGGCATATGGCGTGTGATGCTGTTGGTGTAGGTACGTACTTCTACTATTAGAGGGCGCGCAGTTCTACTATTAGAGGGCGCGCAGTTCTACTATTAGAGGGCGCGCAGTTCTACTATTAGAGGGCGCGCAGTTCTACTATTAGAGGGCGCGCTGAGTGACGCCGGAATGAGCCATCTTGGTGCACCAGAGCTGGAGGCGTCTGCCCGGGTGGAGTGCCAGTGCCAGTGCAGTGCAGGTGCAGGTGCCACCTAATATCATGGAACTACTTTGCGGTAACTCCCGTCATGCCTTGATGCCGGATCTTGACAATCGTGCTCCTGGATAACCTGGGCCCTACATCTACGCGCCATCCAGCAAACTTCCGTCATGAGTTCCAATCAGGACAAGGAGAAGAGTAAGGGAATCTCCCTCCGCAAAAAGAGAACTGTCAAGCCAAAAATCAGCGCTCCAAAGCAGATAAGCGGTCCGCTGCCACCAGGCCTCGCTGGAAATGGTCAATCGAGAGCTGGACCCGGGGGTGGCCTTCCAAATGCCCCGATACCTCGCGAACGACCTCGCGACGGCAACAAAACAGCAGATCTAGTCAAGAGGAGATACTCCACAAAGCTAGGGACGGACTGGCCCACGAATTTCAATGCTGCAGCGCCCCCAGTACCGTCACTACCTCAAATCCCGAGCCAATTCGCTGTGAAACCGCCTTCAAGGGACGAGCAGCCAACAGGACAACGGCTAAAATACGACCCAAAAGCTTTGGCCGACCCTAATCTGCGGCCTGAGCAATGTATGTTGACATGCGCGCTCAATGTGTATATGTACTAAACCGCTACCCAGATGTATCTAGCTTGCTCGCCGATGCCACCGAAGAGGAGATCCAGACCTTCCAAGCGGACCTGCGTGGAACGAAGAACAATACCAAAGTCGACCTACAGCAAAATGTGTTCCGCAACCGTACACAGTTCATTAAGATCAGTAAAGAGGCGGACAAACTCAAAGGAGAGATGCGCATGCTTCGTACCCTCATGTCCGAATTGACTGGCGCAATCGGTCAAGCAACAACGGCAGGAGGCTCTGGAGCTGACGCGGCCAAAGCGCGAAGAATCGCGAATCGAAGCTCGGTCGCCAATCTGGAAGCGCTCTGGAATTCACATTTACAAACACTATGGAAGCGGGTGGAAGGGTCACAAAAGTACCTCCCAGCTATACCAGGCCGGCATATTGTTTACGAATCCAGTCGGTGGGTGGAACTTAATGCTGCGACATGGAAACCACGACGGCGAGTGCATCTCATCATGTTAAATGACCACCTTCTTGTTGCCGCGGACAAGAAGCGACCTGAAGGGACGACCAATGGCAAAGATAATAATCGTGACAAGCTAGCGCCTCAACCACTTGTTGCGATCAGATGTTGGCCTCTTGAGGATGTGAACATGGTAGACCTTGCGCCGCGAGCGCAGCCTGGCAGCAGAGAACAGGGCGCCTCTTCGAGCGCTGTCAATGTTCGCGTTGGCTCAGGTGATTCCTTTACCTTTGCTACTGGAAGCAATGAAGCCGACGTGAAAATGAACCTACTTGCCACTTACCGTCGCACTGTCGAGGACCTACGAAAGACCAAGGAAACCGAAACACAGGAAAGAGACAAAGGCAGAAACACGATCGGATACCTTGCTGGACGAGATCCTGGTGTTTTGCGAAGTCCGGCTCTGCTAGATGCGCTTGACGAAACAAGCTTGCCTCGATCTGATGTCCTGATTGACGTTGATGGGAAACCGCAAAGCCTTCGTTGGGTAGAGGCTCAGATTGACGATCTGGACATTGACATTGCTCTTCAGAAATTTGAGGAAGCTGTTGCGCGGCTGGAAAGGCTACGGCGAATAGCAAAGGGCATCAAAGGCAATTCCGTTGCTCAGAGCCTTGTCACGTTGAAGCTCAACGAAAGAGCTTCCAAGCTGGAGGTGGTGATATCGAGATATCTTAAGGAAACACACGCTTGGATAACTTCGACAAAACGGAATGTAGACTGGCTCGTCCGACTCGGGTTTGAAGATCGAGCTCGCGAAGTCTATCTCGAAGCTAGAAGTGAAATAATCAAGAAGCGAGTGAGGTATGTGATGTTATTTCCAACGAATCGAAATTGAATACTAACAACGTTGCTAGACAATGCATCTTCGAGGGCGATCTTCATCTCTACATCTACCAAGTGTCCTTCATCTACTTCACCATTATAAAGGACACGGCTTTGATATACCAGTCCTGCTTTCCCATGGTCATGATGTCCGCCTGTGTCAAATGGGCCAAGGAACATGTCGATGACTTCAATGGTGTGCTTGAAAGACAACTTAGCAATCTGCCAACTGATAGCGAGGTTTTTCAGAGGTGTATGGAGCGTGCGCATATACACGCCGAGATGTTATCGGAAGCGGGTCTCGACTTTAAAGACTTGATAGGGGTCAAGTAAGGGATGATAATTTTTGATTCTGCTCATTGGAGACCACTCGGTCTCTTGAATGGCTTTTTGGTCGTTGTTAACTTGACGGTTGGAAAGTGCTTGGTCTTCAGGCTCGGGGTTTTGGATTATGACACCTGGGAGTCTTGGTGATGGTCTCCTCTTTAGCGGCTTTTTGATTCGAGAAAGGTACCCGGAGATATGCTACATACATCTTCTAGGTCTGCTGTTGAATTGAACAGAACTTCAACTGCAGGGATCTATATGCTTTGGACTTGACGGCTGAGATCGCATCCTCCCTGATGACCTGTGATCCTCATCTTTCCCATGCCACTGGACCGTCTTATCTTCGTTCATCGTCTTCTTCATGTCCGGCACAGGCATATGTTCAGTTGATCTGGTCCGAGGTCATCAGATCAACATGCTGTATTCGCACTCTCAACTCATTAGCTATTCATTTTCTCGTAAGAGAGGAACACAAAGAATAGCTTGGAAATCATGACCAGATCACAAGGTAGAGCAAATCAAACCAAGCTTTAGATAAACATCACGATTGATTTGAGAATCATCAAGTTTACATCGATTTCATTTAAAAGACATACATACTTACTGAGATCTGCAGCTATTAGTGATAGCCTCTCGAGCTTACCAAGCTTCCTCTCAACTGGTACAAGACTCAGACGCCTCTTTCCGCTTCATTAACTCAGTATTGTCCTGCTTCCGATACCACCACCACTTGAGAAACGTTCATGGAGCCTTAATCTTGCAGGAGGTGCGTGGCTAAGGATACTTGATACTCGTCAGATGAGATTTGAATGTCAATTATTATATGAGCAGCTTGGAGACCTGTCTGAATGAGCTAAACGGTGCACCTGGGAATAGAAATCGTTGGCAACTGTTCCTGTTCCTGATTGCAAATTAGCAAAGTGCACGCTGCAATGTCCAAATAAAACAAGGGGTTCCGCTTCCAGATCAGAAAGCCGTTTAACTCAGTTCTCCCCACCGGCCGCAATGACACAGCCGACCAAAACGGTCATTTGTGCACTGCAGCACGAAAGTCACAATGACATGAGACCTTTCTAATACAAGGGTCCCACAACTCCACAACCAATCATCCCAGCCGTGAGACTGGTATGGTATAGGAAGGATGGCTTGGCAGGATAGGTCGTTGAATGGATAGACTGTGTTCATCCTTGAAGGAAAGGAGGGGATGATGGAGATGCTTACCATTGTTGATAGAAGGATGGGTGCAGTTGATTATTGTGGACTAGGAATTCGTCTTCTGATGTCATGCCTCCCACACATCTGACATTGTCCTCTTTCACAGCGTTCGAGATCACGCTGGCAAAGTGTATTTGCTAGTTCGGCCGCATTGTGATAAGCGAGTAGGTGTCTTCGATGCGAAAGTCAGGGAGGCTTGACAATTTGTCGCGCGGGGGTAGTTTTATTGTCTTCGTTCTCATTAGCTGACCTTCAATCAAGAAAGTGAAGAATAAGAGAGCGGAAGTACGTGGCTCAATCAGAAAAAGGTAAGCAGGTATAAAATATCATCAATGCAATTCAGAAGCAGAACTGTTTGAAATAAAATACGCTCATCATAGTAGCGGGTGTGTATGGAGTGAGGGACGGATGGATGCGTACCTGTTGGAGAGCTCCTGCGGCCGCCACCAAGCTTCAATGAGAACTTGGTGGGCGCAGGAAGCTTGTGTGGTGATGGCGCAACATGGGACAGTAACGAGTCGCGGAGACAATGCCCGAGGACCTGGAGTAGAGTCAGAATAGCGCTCTACAAGAGTTTGGAAAAAGGTGCAGTGTTGATGGTTGTTGTCAGATGGTGATGCATGTTAGTTCATGGCTCATGAGGATCGCCGGAACAGATAGTGTATACTCTCATCATGGAAGGGTTGGTAGTGGGAGGGAGGTTCGACTTACCACTCAATTGGTGCTTTGATGTTGTATCAAATCGCAGCATTGAAGGGTTTTAAAGAGGACGCGAAATTTTGGTGGACCCTGTCTTGGCATTCACGTGCCTGTGGGCACGATTCTCCAAGACTTCAAGAGAGATTCGCAAGCCCGAACAAAGTCAAGATGGCGTCTATGAGCGATAGAAGAAGGATCAACGGGCCCAGTGGAGGAACGGCCCCTCCAGTCTTTGCCTCGACTCTTGTTGCGCCAGAATCACTTCAATCACAACGGCCAATACGGACGAGAAAGCCAGATGAGCTTCGTAAGATCTGTATGTAACTTCAATTGCTCCTTCAGTACCTCTAAACACTAACACGAGCTCTGCTGTAGTCCTCAAGACTGGCATAACACCATCAGCCTCCGGATCCGCATACTTGGAGCTCGAAACCCCTCCACCCAAAAAGAAATCCAAGACCTCGCAAACAAGCGACTTCCTTCCACCAACATCCTCCCTCAAGATATCTTGCTCAGTTCATGGACCTCGTCCCTTGGCACGTTCAGCAGCATACAATTCCTCTCTTGTCCTTACAACACACATCAAATTCGCTCCATTCGCAACGCGCCATAGACGAGGATATGTCCGCGACAGCATCGAACGAGATCTAGGCGCTCACCTGGAAACAGCGCTGCGAGGTGTGATAATAGGAGAGAGATGGCCGAAGAGTGGTGTCGACGTCATCATTACAATCCTAGAAGGAGAAGAGAACAGATGGTGGGGTGATGAGCTTTCTGGGGGATCAACTGGCGTGGGAGGGATAGGCGGATGGGGAATGATGAGTGTGCTGGCAGGTTGTATCACCGTTTCTTCGGCTGCATTGATTGACGCAGGTATAGATTGTGTGGACATGATCAGTGGTGGTGTCGCCGCTCATATCAGAAATCCCTCGGAGTCAAAAAGCCATGATGGAGAGGAAAATGAGATACTGGATCCGTGTCCAGCTGAACACGAGCGAATTGTGGCTGCTTGTGTGGTTGGATACCTGGCCGAGAGGGATGAGATCACTGAGCTATGGTTAAAGGGTGACGCGGTTGTTTCATCTGGAGAGTTGGTGGACAAGGCTGTCGAGGCTGCGGTGGCTACGCGCAGTGTCCTAGCCCAGGCTGTACAAGAGGCGGCAAAGAGAAAGTTCCCGGAGTTGGCTGATGCCGAGAAACCTGAGGATGTGGAAATGGCTGGATGAAAGACACAAGCTGTGGAGGATAACATTATGATCAGGTCTTCGTGGCACAAACGACGACAAAAGACCCTCACCACAATTTGATTAGCAATCATTTAGACGGTGAACCTGGGCGATTGCGCCTCCGAGCTCGTCTGCTTTTCACAGACGCGTAGAACAAAGGGGCAATTGGGTTGTGCGGGTCCTATGATTTGATGATGGCAAGAGGCAAGCCCTCACAGCGCGGCGCAGCTAGAGATCGCGGATGACAGCTGAGCGAAATGGCAAGAGTTGTGAATGAAGAGGCGATCTTTAAAGAAGAGTCTTATCAAGACTGCACGAAAATGACACTGTTCCGGACCCGATTCTTAATCTGTCTCCAGACCTGCAACACTGGAAGCAAGATACCCACATTCTGCAAACTCTCAAAAGTGTCGAAGTCTGGAGCTCAATTTCAAGACCGCAAGTCCAGTACGGAGCACCGAACGCATGTGAGCGACCAATCTATCGTCGCAACCTGCTGACCATAGATGAAATGTTTTGGTCAGACTAGTCTGGAATGAATCAGGAAATTGTTGATTGGATGAGGTGTGTTGAATAATCTGGTGTCTCGTGGAATTTTGACACCAAGCGGAAACCAAGCAAATAGCAAGAGCAAAGCCGCCAACCTCCAACCTTAAACACCCTCGATCTGAGATGAGACTTCCAAATCCAGATCGCCAGAAGTTTCTAATGCATCGACGCGGTTGTGAAATGTTTCTCCAGCCCCAGCACTCACACCAACCATTCCCCGGTAACAACCTCTACTGATTCACTACAATCCTTTAGACACCCATTAAAGCCTCATCATCCACCTCACCACTCTCAGCAGTAACATACTCCTCCGCTCCTTCCTCCACCTTAACACCCTTAATGGCACCACCCTTCATCTTCTTCGCCTTTGGTGTAGCGGCCGCCTTCAGACCATCCTCCTCGTCATCCTCAGAGGCCTGCTTGCGCTTTCGTACTGAGGTTTTCTTTGGAGTGACCTTGGGGGTGGACTTGGACTTCGGAGTTCCGCTACCGTTACCACCGAAGGTGGCATTGATGGCGTCGGCGGATCCGGAGGCGGAACCACCCTTGGAGATGTTGACCTTCTTCATGATATTGTTCCAGCGACAGTAGGCTGTGTGTGGCTTCATGTTCAGCAGAGAGCCGATCTTATCCCAGTCTGGCTGTGAAGTGAGGAGAGTTAGCACGACTATTGGTGAATAGCAATGATGATGGCAAGGGTAGGGTGAGATGCGAGAGACATGCTGTTGACTCGCTGGCGATTTGAAAGTGGAAAATGTCTGGTGATTATTTGCATCGATTGAGATACGGGGAGTGATGATTGAGGATAGCAACAAAGATGTGGATGCGGCAACTGTAGTTGGTATTGGAGGAACTGCCTACCTTGATTATGCCGCTGCCGTCTTTGACATTGGTAACGCAGGTGATCATGAAGACCTCGTTATCAGTTGCGCCTGTTGCTGGGGCCATAGTTTTGAAGTTTGGTGATCGTGGATGAGTATGGGTGTGAGTGTGTGGTCGTGAGTGTCGAAGAGTGTTGGATGTGAGCAGGTAGGATATCAATTGACGGAGGTCGAGTGTGAATTGTCAAAAGTTGATTCTGAATTAGTGGATGAAGAGAAGAGGAAGAGGCGTAAAGAATTCAGGTCATTAAATAATGGTCGTCAAGATAAGGGTGGCGTGAGTCGGCGGATCGATTTCCGATACAGCTGGATTGTTGGGAAAGTAGAAGTGAAGGGCGATTTGGTGCAAAGTTCGCGGAGGGAAGGGTTCACTTTGGTATCAGCGCTAACGAATTCTGTTAGATTCGGGGTCACACAACACGACACGAGATCTAGGGATGTCACGCGATGATGGGAAGGAGAAGCGGTCAGGTTACCTCTCGGACTATAGGAAGATATTTGGTAGAGGAGAGGTTAAGGCTGAAGTTGAAGATATGTCACGAAAGGGAGATATCAGCTTGGTGTCGCGGCTACAGAATCTTGCTTGTGGGTGCTTCAACATGGCAGAGTACTAGTTACGATGAACGATCTTCTCTCGAATAGGCGAAAACTTGTTGTATATGCGCCCAAATGTTTAAACTGTGCTTTTCCTCGGGTTTTGCTTGATCAGGATGAACAGCAGGAGTAAGAAATATCGGCCTTTGAGAATCAATGCTCGTAATCCTCGCTCACAACCGCTTGTCATCAACAACAAGTCTGAAACGAGTCTACTGCCATCCATGATGAATCTTCCAAGAGGTGATTACTTCTCTTCGAAAGTCTACATGAACAAATCAGACTCGATGAGTGAAGAACATAGTGTCTCTTTAGCAGAGAGCTCAAAGGAGGAGCATAATATGTCAATATGAGGGAGGAAATTGTGACCCAATGTTAAGAAGATGATTATACAGAATCCCTAGAGGTAGAGATGAGGAAGTATGTAGCAAGATCTCTCTATAGGAGGTAATCACTTATAATCTTGACCCTTATTGAAATAATTACCTGTAAAAAGGGGTTAGCCGATTTCATAGATATAGATAGGAGGGGGGAGTTCAGCTCAGAGTCATCACCGACGAAACATGTAGAGATGGACTTTTTTCGAACGGTCTTAATCAGGAGACGACTGAGCTGACCTTTCGACAGGAACGATATGACAAATTTTAAGAAGACAGCATATCTCAACCCAAATAGATGCTTGATGTTCCTCCTGTCCAGATTGACGAGATTCCTGGCGCGAAAACGAGACTGGATCGTTTACAATATGTGTGTATGAACATGGTGAGCATGTAACACATGAAATTGGAGGATTTCTCTCATTCCATCGCGTCTATACAAATAACTATATTCAAACGTTTGAAAACAAAAGCCGTTACACTGGTAGTCGATTCTACTGGGGAGCAGAAGAAGCAGGTCGACGACCTTACTAGATCTTCCATCTTCTTGCATATTGACTACGGACTCGGTGATACTGGTATTGGTACCGATGGCTGCGTAACCAATGGACCTTCCGCTGACGCCATTCTTCATCACCGTTGCACTTATGGAGTTGACGACAACTGTCTCGCTCGAAACCTCCATGCCATCATTCTCCGGTGGGCCAACCAAACCTACCTTGATTAAACCCCTGCTGCTCTAAAACTCTCAGGTGCGTAGGTTCTTCACATTGTAAAACCACATGGAGCTAGCCACTTCACCCACGGCGCAGACGAAATCATTTACGATCAAGCCTGCGGCCCTGGCCATCCTCTGTTCTTCCTTCATCACACCAACCCGGATCTTTTGTGGTGGGAGTGGCAAGCTATCAGCTTTATCAGCCCTCCAGACGATCTTTTTGGAAAGAACTAACCGAGGGTGTTATCCATTGACATGTGCGGTCTTAAAAATCCGATTGTGCTTTGGTATGATTTTGACGGTAGTTATGAGCGAGATTAGGCGACGCTGGATCATAAGTTGAGTCTATTAGAAATGTGGCCAGACGTTACTGCTGAAGATGTTATCGAGACTCAGGAAGATTATCTGTGTCATGAGTGCGTGTAGGTGTTTACAGAGTGTTCACATGCTACAGCGATTCTTCACAGTAGTGCACTTGAAGTGAACTAAACTTGAGTGTGGAAGATGACGGGACCTTCTATTTCTTCCTATACGTCCTAACATCCAGCAATCGTGCTGAGAGCTCATAACTCTGACCAAATTTCCACAGGCTCCAATTTGACGAGGAAGTTGTTGGCATTGCCACAGCTAGAACTTGTGCTGGCACAAAATTGTCGTGACTGTGACGTCTTGGGTTGAAGACGCAATCGATGGACAGAATGGTCTAATCTATTAGCAGAAGGGCTTTCCTTGTTATCATGATTTCCTGCTTACCTATTCGATAATGGAGGTTGTGATGGTGTAAACTTAGTACCGGCTCAAAACGTCACCGAAGAGATGCTTAGAGAAATTAGTTGGCGAGGGGATACCATTTTTTTGCATGAGCAAGAACCTGTGTCATCATGAAGCGTTCGTGTGCCCATGATTTCTTCGTGTTCTCAGAAGACCCTCATCCCATTGAACGGATAATCTCTGAAGAACTTCTGAATACGGCTCATGTCGCCGACCTTCATGTCAAGGTATTCTGTAGGAGCAAGATAGTCATCGCCAAAGCCTGTCTGGAAGAGGACAGGGCCACGCCAATTAGTTCCTGGAATGATCTTGTCGATGGTTGGATTGCGAGGCGTCGGGTTGCACTGAGAGTCTTCATCACACCAAAGCATCATGTGGCGGTCTTGAGAAGTGGGCTCGAGTTTGTTGTCCATAAATCCGACAGGCTGGAGACTGATGGGCCCATCTCGCATTGCGATGCGCGTCTGCTTGTAGTCTGGGATGTGTTTTCCGAATTCCGCTTCGTATTCGCTCTCGATCCAAACCAGCTTTAGCTCAGCTTTGACGCTCTGGGTGCCTTCAGTGTTGGCAATCTCGGGCGCTTCGGGGAACACAAAGGCCAGATGATGATTGGGACTTGGACGGGTATTCATGTCGAATTCGAAGTAGACCTTACAGATGATCTTGTGAAGCTTGAAGTCCTTCTTCTGGCACTCGGTACTGCAATAATGAAGCGATTTGCAACGGCTGCATTTGAGAGGTGCGGGCTTCGAGCATACAGCGCATGACGAGATTGCGGAAGCTGGATAGGTCATCTCGTGGGTTTGAGGGTGGTCGACCGACGGAGTTGGGTTTCGATGTGTGTGTGAGGTGTGGTCATGTTTCTAGAGGTAGAGAGATGGGGCATAGATGATGTACTGCAGATTAGGTAATACGCCTTCAACACTGCTCGAGAGAAGGTGTTCAATTGTTTGCCGGGTAGCACTGCACGTGATTGAAATAATTGTTTGGGTGTCCGCCCTGCTGTTACGAGGCAAGCCTGAGAGCGAAAAGATCAAGGCGAAACCAAAGTCGATGTGCTGTGTCCATAACTAAAAGAGGATTGCCACGGAGAGAGAGAAATCTAAGGTGTTGGCAATTTCAACTGAATGCCTTGGAGGTAGAAGGTAATGCGGCATTGGTTGGTAAGCCCGTCCAATTGCCTGCTTAACTTGAAGTGACAGAACGGAAGATATCGAGCTCGTAGAAGTTGCCAAGGGCTAAGCATCATCAGTAAGCCTGTTCTAACACAAAACAATGCAGGTAACTCTACTTGCCCGATCGACCCCAACAGTGTTCGTCAGCACGGGCGTCGTTGGCTCGACACTGGACCCGGGATCGCAACAAGCATGCCTGGTGGTGACGAAAAAATCCAATACATATTTGTCGCTTAATCATTCTTCCATATCAAAGGACGAATTCAGAAGGTTGCTGGCAAAGAGAAGAAGCCCCATGATTTCAATACGGCTTGGAATTTATGTAAACTATGCGTATATTCCAGCGGGGCCACCAGCCTATGTGTATTCAGGTTCCAAGTACAAAAGTCAAGGCCGTCGTAGTGAGCGAAAGAGTCAAGACTAATAGTCCCGTGTTCGCAGAAATCGTGGAAGCCATAGCAGCGGAACCCCGTGTTCTTTTTCGAATTTGGCAAGCTCCCGGATGGGACTTCCCCTTTCTGATCTCGAGATAGAGCTATAGCCCATTTGTGGAGGCTCAGGTCCGACAGCACTCCAGGTGCACCGCTAAAGTTCATCTCTCGTAAGTTTCGTAGCCTCTCGAAGCCTTCACAGAAAGTCGTTACAGCGCCGCCTTCAAGCCTCAGTAATTTTTTATCATATAATATCTTGCATTTACTTTAAGTACGGTTGTTTCTCTCCATCTCTTCAACGATTTCGGGGTCACTCACCTACAGACAGGGATGAGATATGATGACAAGTGACATAAATTCGCCGCAGGGCATTAGACAAGACCTTATACTTAGAGATGTTGAGCACAATTTGAAAGCATTTGCTCTCAATCCAAGAGACACAATGAATAGAGTACCGAGGATTGAAGACAAGCCAGATGTTGTCACGGATCTGACGGCAGGACAGACGATGCCGAAACCTTGACGAACGATAAAATCTTCTCTGTCAGCTCGACAAGCAGGAGCATGAGCCGGCAACGTAGCTTGCGAGACGTTCCGCACTGCTTCGAAGTCCGAGCAGACATTGTTGTAGACGTGACCGCTCCCAGTTGTCAAGGAAACTCCAGGAAATTGATGATGAGATTTCTAGAAACTGTCGCTGCAGGTCCAAAATCAGCTGAGCTTTCGAAAATCTCATCCTGTAGAGCGCGAAATTGCAAATGGGAGCCAGCTGAGGTACTCAGAGGGGTGAGAGGCGAAGGACGAGTCGTCCGTAACGCTTCTTCATGTGTCCTCCAGGGTCAAAATCGCAACGGAGCGAGGGTCTGCAGTGGTCTCTCTATAATCATAGAACAGCAGGCAAGAAGGCGTGCTGCAATGAATGTATCAGGAATAGAATGACGAATTGACGGTTATGTTGAAGGAGGAGAGAGGATGGAGGTGGTTGACGAGCGAAGAGACCTAAACCTCGGCTAAATATTCGACCAGCTTGGTGAGAACACTGTGAAGACAATCTCTACCTTCTAGACTACCCAGTATGCTCCTACCTCAGCCTTTGCAATATTATACTATCAATTCCTAGATTCGATATTTTATGGCTTAAACATCATATGAATGATACTCTCCGTCTACATATTGCCCTAAGGATGGTAATTCAGGGGTATTACCTTCGTGGTATCATCCGATCAATATCGTTGTTAACATGAAGTAAGGTCTTAAACTCACAAGCAACCGATGTAGAATACGATTTCTGGTTCTCTCGTTGGAATCGATGTTGTTTCCAAGTACCAACTCGATCCACTTCAAACATGATCAATGGAACTTATCCCGACGAATTCTGGTCCAGCGCGTACTTGAGGCTATTTGCCACCTTCACGCATGTCGCCAGGAAGAGACGTTTTTCGGATTTGGAAAATTTCCCGACGCACCCTTCGTATGAACGGTGGCAAGAGAGAGGAATGTATGGTTCCGAAGTGTTGAGGAATGCAGGCTCCTACACGCACAAGAATGTAGCAGAACCTTCGTACAACCCAAATTTGGTCTCGCGGAAACCAGAGAACAACGGTTTATAACCTTGATGCTGTCACTCTCATCGCAATAGTTCCCGTTCTACTCGTTACTCTCACAGCTCCAAACATCCCTCGAAGCCTTATCTCAACATCCGCGCCCACCAACTCAGAAGCAGTCATGAGATCAGTAGTATTCCTACTCCTCACTTTTATCACCTTCGCTCACAGTGCTCCAACGATCATTGCCGTCGGCTACGCGAACCGCAATCCAGCCAACGAATCACCCAGATCGACCGTGACCAGACATGTCACTAGTGCCGCGACCATTACTGCAACCAGTACAGCATCACCCAAACCCCACATCGACCCACCCCAGAATTGGGAAAAAGAACTAGCCCGCCAAAGACAAGCCTATCCAACCCTGCCCACCAGCATCGATATCTGCTCCTCTCCACACGAAGATGAAAACCGCCACGATGATGCAACTTGTATAAAAGGCATCGCCCGCAACGCCGGTACCTGCCTCAATATTTCCGGAAAAGGTCGTCCCAATAATCCGGATGTGGATAATAGTATCGATGCGAGCAAACTTGATGGTGGTGTCGGCGCGGTTAAATTTAGAGGTAGTACTTTCTGCTGGCTGTTCACTTCTGAGAATTGTTCCGGGTATAGGATTGTTGTTAAAGAATCTGAGGGGGATGATTTAAGGGGGGATGGTGGGGTGGGAGAGAGTTGGGTAGGGAGGGCGAGGAGTTTGGCTTGTTGGAGGAAGGATTAGTTCTGTTGTTGTGGGATGAGGGAAGGTGATGAATTGTCAATTTTGTATCTACGGTTTTGGAAGGTCCGTTATAATTCTTGGTTGGACTCAAGCGTCGTCTAGTTGCGAGATTAGGATTATATCGTAGGCTTGACTTTTTTGTTAGCACTTGGTCGTTGCGAAGATATTGTCGAGCTGTTTCTATTTTGGAGAGTTCCAATCGCTGATCGTGCTCGTACTACTACTGTCAATATCCTTTGCTGCAAGGACTGATCTGCACATTCCAACGTCTCGCCTGGGGTGTGGGGTCCTATGCCATGTATGACAATCTAAATAGGCTTATGGAAATGCCGGCAAGGGTACCTTTTTGACAAGAAACATCCAGAAGACGAAAATGTTCCATGGGCTTGTCTCCAGAAGTCTAATAAAAAATTAGTGGTAGCTTCGTCGCCACAAAAGCTTCTACTCATCCGATGAACAAAATATATCGACCGGGGGCAGATGACTTATCGTTGATAGTGTATCCTTATTTCGGGTCGAAATATCTGTAAAATGTCTTCAAGCTATATTGAAACAAATTTGGTCAACACTGAGTACGCCTCGAGGTGATCATATGCTTCCTCCAATGCCTGATGTAAATAAGCGATAGCGATAGAGAGTAGACAAAGGATCCATGCAACCTTCTCAGGCAATGGAATTGAACAAAGACCATAGGAAAAAATCAGGAGACAGAACTAACAGTCGAGATAACGCTCAAAGTCCGGCGCAAACGTTGAGTAGTTTACCCAGAACATCAATTATGAACCGAACTCCAACGTCCAAAGGTCTAAAGATAGCTGGCGCATTGTCGATCTTACGGTATATGCCGTCGCTTAAACGAACAGGCAACCTGCCCTCTGGTTTTCCTTACCTCGCTTTACCACGTTTTCTACTCCGTAGTCAGCCATTGTATCTGACCCCAGCCAACGGCGTGGCGGTGACGTGAGGCGAGTCATGACGAATAAGAATTTCGACTTTGAGACAACGGAAGTGGTAAAGCTAAGCGAGGCATACGACTTGCGAAAGGAAGAATATTCAAGAAGTCGATACTCGATGAGGTAGTACTCCGCAGCCTACCAACCAGAAGAACCCCGATGATTAATAGGACGAGAGGAAAAGGAGCTCATTACTCACGACCATTTTGCATAAAAGCTTGGCTGTCTCTTACGTCCGAGGTTGTAGGGAGGAAACCTCGCGTTACGAATCGGGTTCCATTGACTGAACACGAGATCCTTCGTATCTTTTCTCACCGACGCCACGAATTTGATAGGCTTCTCGTTGTTGAACCGTATAAGAAGGAGAAACGACTTTGCTCCTTATTCGTATCGTAGCAGCCACATCGTATCCGAATGAGTGGATCGGCGTCCCAATTGAGATAATCCTGATCCCGCGAGAGGCTTCGTGGCGTTCTGAGCCGCCCTTCTTTACTATTTCGTTCGGGTGACATCTCTACGCCTACAAGAGGCGATTCGAAAGGATAGTCAATTGGTATAGCGGGAGCGAAGATGTTGCGAATTATTACATTTAGAATTGACAGTAGCTAAAAGGCAAACCTGTATCTAGAAGTTTGCAATTGCGGTTGAAAGCTATACCGTCGGGATTAGCAACCTTGTTAGAACTCTACTGTCTATAACAAAAGATATTGGGAACAACGAGACGAGGTCAACCCGACCCGTCAAGCTGAGTTGA
Source organism: Venturia aucupariae (assembly GCA_003693225.1). NCBI lineage: Eukaryota > Fungi > Ascomycota > Dothideomycetes > Venturiales > Venturiaceae > Venturia > Venturia aucupariae. The sequence goes on along the minus strand of QWZN01000130.1, from coordinate 6,770 downwards.
AGACGTTGAAGCACACAGCGTGAACCATGGAGTTCTACGGCTTCCTACCGACGAGAACCCTTCCACAATAATCCACATGGTAATATCCCAGGTCCTCCAAAGCAACCATGTTATGCCCGGAAATGAGGAGACAAGGTCAATCTCCTCTCCCTATAGAAACAAATTAAGAAGCGTAGAATTGCTAGAGCTGTACTCTTCATGTTCATATACATAACAATGATGCACTATCCAAGCATGAGTAAATATCAACGTATAGTTCCCCCCCCCCCTCCGATTATTATCTCACCTAGTTGGAACCATTCCCATTAGCTGGAAATTACCGAACAACCTTAACGAGACACGATTAAGCTTCATGTGGATCAGCGGCGGCTGGTGCCTTTAGCACCGCGCACGTACGTACCTTCTTGCCGGTGTCGCGTGCTGGTAGGTGCTCCAACCTTAAGGTAAGTTCCAACCTTAGCCCGATTTCTTCTGCCGGATTGGTCATCTTCCAATATAGCACAACAGAAGCGAACCAGTTCGGAAGAAGAAACAGAACCCCGGTCCGCATGACTACTACATCACACCACACTAGGACGGGAGTACCAACAAAACACCCCCGCTAGAATCGTCCCATCGGTCCATCTCCCGCCTCCGATAATAAGGGTCGGGCGGCACCTAATATTTACCCACTATATACATACCCGAGAATAAAAATACGGTACGCGTATGTATAACATATCTGAACGTCCCAGAACCAGACGCAAACTTAATGTCGCCCTTCTGATTTGACATGTGCTCTTACTCATTTAGTCCTCGTCCCTTTCATTCCTCGTCCCTTTCATTCCTCGTCCCTTTCATTCCTCGTCCCTTTCATCCCTCGTCCCTTTCATTCCTCGTCCCTTCCCTTCCTCGTCCCTTCCCCTTTCTCCCCTCTTCTTCAAGCCAAAAAAAACAAACACGGGATAATTACATGCACAAAATCGTTACCGCCCAAAGACGCGCCATACCTATCGACGATCGGGGAACACAAAGGCCGAGCCTTGTCATACCCAGGGTCGGTTGGAATTTCCATTCTCGATGATTGAGTATCGGCGTAATTCTTACCTAAGGTACCTCGTAATGAATGGTGGGAGATATGCGTATGATTTCTTGTAGAGAGGAGTTGAGGGTGGAGTTGAGGTTGTTGTAACAAGGCGATGATGAGGGATTAGAGGAGAGTACGAGGGCATGAAGAAATTCTGCATTGAGAGTCTGCTCCTATTTGCGTGGCTCGGGTTAAGGATTGGGTGGTGCTTGTGCATAGTCACCGAATATGTCGAGAAGATTGCAGGGAGAGAGAGTAGTAGTAAGATAGGAGGGAGAGGGCAAGTATCAGGCACGCGTTCATCGCGGCGGCCTATGTATGGAGTCATTGACACTGTCCATGTCCCACGCTCGAAAATGATCAGACCATGCCTCCCATTTAATGCCGATCCTTGGACAGTATCCATTCTAAGTTTCTGCAGATGATAAGCAGTTGGACCTCCCAAGCTTCAACCACTTTGGGTCCACGGACAATAAAAGCAGATGATCAAAAATCAGGACAAAGTCGCTCAAAAACAGTCATGATATCGTCGCAACATAGCAAATGATGCAAATGAAATCAGCTAATGCCAGGCACTCGTGCCCAGTCTTGTATCGTTTCAACATTCTCCTCGTGGTCAAGTTTCGCTTTTTTCGGACTGCAAAGTGTCAGCGATGGAACTTGGAGCAGCGTCGGGGAATACTATCACTTACGGAATCCTTCGACAGGCCTGACACCTTTTATGAAGACATTCGCCGCACACCTTCGATCCCTCTGTAAAGGTGTTTTCGCAATGGTCACATATCCACCGTATCCGTAGTCGCGGTAGTCGATGAACGCGTTCAGGCCTGAGCTGTTCCTCTTTATTGTCTGTGTAGTTGACTAGGTTCCGTGGGCACCGGGAACATCTAATGTGGCCGCAGGAAGAGCATAACCGACTTCTTTGTTCGAACGCAGTATTGCATTTGTGACAGCAGTGTTGTAGTAATTGCGTAACCGGTATAGCTGTATCCTCCGAGGCTTGCTTCTTTCCTCTACTACGCGAACGTGTAATGTTTTCCACCTCTTCGTGTTCTCTTTTCCTCAAAATCACAACGTCGGTGTCTATTGCCAGCTTATCCTTTGTAGAATTTTCCTTGTCGGCTTCTTCTCTGTTCTTGCTTTCTCCTCTCCATTTGGGCGGGTGTCGTGGACATTGCTGACAGCGCTTATGATTGCACGTCTTGCAACTCCGGTCCGCCCCGAACAGACGCTCGCATAGGTGGCAGGTGTATCTGATCCGCATGCGAATCTGTTTCTCAACGCGAAGAACTGTGGCCGGAGAATTTGAATCGGCGGGCATCCAGTCCTGGGCCTCAACACTTAGTCCGTACTTTGCTAGCAGTCGCCGTGTCCGCTCGTGTCGGTCGGCTCCTCGCGAAGAGGTAAAAGGTAGGGTGTGCGCGTTGAGGACGGTTTGCGAAGGTATTTGGGGGATGTCACTATTTTATCGTAAGCCTCACGCAACATTCAAATGACGGAACAATGGAACCGACCTTTCGATCTCATGAGCTGGAGTCGGTGCTAGTATGGCTCCGGGATCGCTCGCAAATGCTCCTTTCCCTTCCACCTCCAGTACAAGATCATCCGAGGAGTCTGCGTGTCCATGGGCGAATGGGAAAGCACCAATCTCTGGAGTCGCACTCCCTCCTCGCATACGATAAGCTATTCGTTTCATGAAAGCCTTTCCCACGTTCAACCTTTTTTCTCGACCTTCTGGTCCCCGACCGTCGGCATCCCTCGCCCAGGAGCTCATCTTGCCCGCGGCTCGACTCGAGCTGGTCGGCGATTGTCGTCGGTGATGGGTGTCATTCGGCGGGTGGCGGGTGGGAGGTTTACGCTGGGGTTGAGACAATGGCGAGGCTGAGGGGATGTTTGAAGGTGTTCAGCGAGGGATTGGGATTGGGATGGAGAGGAGTACCGAGCGAGTAGATAGGGCTCGCTCGTCCCAAGTTGCTGGCCCCGGTCCTAGCGCTCGCGCTGTTACCATGCGTACACACTGTGTAAAGTATTGGACCTCAGAAGTTATTTTCGTGGCGTCTTTTGGTGGAGGCGCCTTCATAAGCAGACACAAAGACTTGAAATGAGGTGAAACACAAGCAGCAAACGAAGCTACCTGAGGTCCTACTTCGACCAGTATTATACGCCGAGTGATTGATTCGTGTCCCTTGCTGCCGCCAGAAAACCTGATGCTTTCCACTGCTTTGTGCCACTGGCACCTTGTAACCGGTGATCCCCGAGCGGGCTGCCCACTCCCCATTGAAAGCAATGTGAGAGCGTCTATCCAGAAGATGTTCCCCGCTCCTCGTCCGGGCATCACAGACACGGCCTTGTCTGGAAATAATATCTTCATGCATGCCTCTGTTGAGACCAGCGACAACGTCTTCCCGAACTCCCTGTCCCTGCACAAAACGCCCCCAACCCCAAGCTTCAGGTGTCCATCACCGATCCGATAACGCGGCATGGGGACGCGGGCTAACCAGACGTCAAATCCGCCTTCATGGGAGCCCTGGGCCTGAGCCTGGGCAATAATCGAGTGGGACGGTCTTTCGATGGCCACGTGTGATGACCTGCTCCACGCCTTTCGGCCGAGCAACTGGAAGGCTTGATGGGCGTGGTCGGAGCCGAGCAAGGCTTGGTGGGCGTGGTCGGAACGTGTTGAGGCTCACTCGCACGAAAGTCTGCACAAGTCGTGACTCACGGGCCAGATTAAATCTGCAAAATTCCTTCGAGTACAATTACGGTCTGGCGCCCAGAACTTATCATCGAGAGTCTCTTCCAGGATTTGTATGCATGATAAGCTTACCATCTTCTATCTAGCTTGATTCGTCCACGTCCTTCACAAGATGCAGGAGGAATAATCCTTCACTATCTTCAGAATGCACCTCACGTCGATTCGTTGTCGGTAATGCCTTCTTACCTAGATGCCTTCATTATTGTAAGCCCCCTACAACGCTTTACAACATTGTTATTGGAATCGCCTTATCCCAGGACCTTTGTCGTTTCTTGAATTCTGTATCCTTGAGATTGGGCCGTTCCCGAGCCTACTACTCCTACTACGACCATCCAATCATACCTCGGTAAGCGAGAACGATCGTCAGCTACTGTGGTACCATAGTAAACCTCCACCTGTATCTCACCGTCACTGAGGCCATGGTCTCGTTTACGCACAAGCCAAGAACCGGTCTTCGTCCCAAAGCGAGAACTCTCCAGCTACCAGTACCGTGGGTGTCAACAACATTTACTAGCATCCTACGAAAGGGCGGCAAATGGATTGAAAGCCTTTTGGGTTTCAGGGATGCAAGAATCCACCGATTGCGAGAAGGCGACCTGAAAAAGAAGGAGAGGATTTGTTTCAGGAATCTCGATCTTCGTCTACAAATACTCTGACACCAGGAATGATTGGTCGTCACCTGTTATACTGGACTTGTGTCCGTCGAGCGACTCGATGGAAAGGTGTGGAATTTATGCATATAAATTGGGTGGGTGCCTCAACCGTGGTTCTAGGAACATCAGAATATACCTACATAATACCAGCTCAACGCCGCGCTCAAATACTATCCCCAATACCAATAACGGAAACATGAACGTACCAAAAGCTCTTCCAAAAGCATACTCAGCAATTCGCAGTCAACAATAAGCAAAACAACCTCTATCATGACAAATCCCTTCGAAGCGAAAGTGTTACAGCATATTGATGCATATTCCTACCCACCTCACACAACAAACGCCTCTATAATCCGTGTCACTGAATAACCAGCGAAATCCCGTCAAGCTAGAGCCACGAGCAGGAAAGCACGACGTACGCCATTCATTTGTGAAAACGGCAACATCTGACGAACCCCCCTTCTCCATGACTGCGATGGGCGCAATAATAGATGCACAAGATTTGGAATTGTGGATGGTTCTTTGAACCCTTTGTTCCACGGTTGTAGAAATAGTGACCACATCTCGCCGACCGATATGCAGATGTTCAACAAAGATGGGAGCGTGGACGCCATGTCTGGTTTACAAAAGTGGCACGGCATACTCGCCACGCGCGAGAACCCGACAGCCACGTTTTCTTTCCATTTCCAGGAGTTAGGGTGGTTACTCCCTATGCAGCGCTATCTGCTAACAACGATAATTACTCGCTATTAATCTGCGATTTTCAACGTAAAAATCAATAATAGCAAAAGAGGGGTAGTTAGACCCGCTTTTACGGTAGAATAGGGTAGAATAGTGCTACGCCTCGGTAATTACGGGATTACTCCTCGCTTACGGGGTGATCAGGCTTACCCTTTTTAGCTAGCTGCGAGAAATGTGATTTTTTTACTAACTATAGTATCACCTCTTTACAAGAATAACCTATATAAGAATATCCTCGCCATATTCTATATTTAGCCTAGGGACGGAATATTTTAGTAGTAAGGACCCCTATGCCCCGCAAATTAGTATATTCTAGTATATTTTGCCCCATATTCTTGTATTCTAAGGCCTCTAATTAGTCTAAATAATCTTCAGCTATAGGCTGCGGTACTAGCTACGGAATATTAAAAAATCTTAATAGTTATATAAGTAACTTAGATTCTCGTTAGAAATTAACTATTATTACCCTCAAAACCCTCTATTATATCCTCCGTTCCTTATAACCCTCGCAAGTATTACCGGTAGTATATAGTAGCCGATAAAAGGGCATTTTAAGCCTTTTACTTTAGTTATAAGGATACCCCGAAGCCCTTATAGAAAGAGATAATTAATTAGGTAGTATCTATACTCGATATTATAGTCAATCAGGGCACCGTTTCTAAATAGCTATTTGTTAGTATATCTCCACTAGATCCTATTAGGTATATAGGTGAGAATTGACGTCAATAAAAAGACAAGACAATAAAGGAAAAGATAAAGAAAAGACTAGTTATTGGTATGGTATATTCTGCTTAATTAATAACCTGTAAGAGAACTTGCAGGTTATAACTATATCCTATCCCTATGCTATGACTACCATGTTGTATTATATAAAGTTAGTAGGTAGGAATATCCCCAACCTAAGAGCAGCACCCAACCTATCTATATATATTACTATATAGGATAACATTATCCAAACACTAGTAACTCTTCTTTTATAAAAGGAAAACAAGGTAGAGACTGTGGGGTAGAAAGAAATAAATATAAACTCTAAAATCTCAAGTACTAACATCCTAAACCTGATCTAGTATCCAAAATCAAAAATAGGGAATCCAGGTAAATCGAAAGCTGTGCAAATCGTGTGCGCAGGTGAACTTGTAGCACTCAGAAGTATCGAAATCCTATCCGAAACTATCTATATTAAACTGAGATCTAACATAGTACAAATCGAAAATTCTGAAGTAACTATTGCCAAAATGACGCCCACGCTCGGGTAGTAGTAGTTAAATAGGTAACCAAGGCCTAAATCGCGGAGCCTAGGTATCTATAGACCAATAGGAAGCTTAAGTCAATGACTTTTATTATATAACCTAGTTTTCTATAGTTTCTATTAGTAGATATTACCAGCTAGTAACACTATAAAGTAACTAAGCTAGGCTGCTATTTAGTACTTAAGCTTTATCTTTTATAGTTAAATTTGCTATCCTCAAAACAATTAATATCTACTTCCTTCTCTTCTCTTTCCTAGCTCTTAGAAAATCTCTTTAACTTAAACTAAATCTAGTATTCATTAAACCTT